>VZRL01005086.1:9236-34297 GCA_013397895.1 Origma solitaria
TGCCCCGGCTGGGACAGCTCCGGCTCGGTGTGTGGAGCTCCCGGAGTGTCCCGGAGTGTCCCGGGGTGTCCAGGCTGGGACAGCTCCGGCTATGCCCGCGGAACTCCGGGAGGGTCCCGGTGTGTCCCGGGGTGTCCCGGGGTGTCCCGGTGTGTCCCGCGGTGTCTCGGAGTGTCCCGGGTTGTCCCGGTGTGTCCCGGGGTGTCCCGGTGTGTCCCGGTGTGTCTCGCGGTGTCCCTGGTGTCCCGGGGTGTCCCTGGTATCCCGGTGTGTCCCGGGGTGTCCGGCCGGGACAGCTCGGGCTCAGTGCGCGGACTCCTGTGACGAGCGGTGTTTCTGGTACAGACCTGAGTGCGGCTGATCAGGGCCATTACATCACAACCTTGGCAGCTCTCGTGTGTTTCCTCTCCTTGGCATCTCGTTTTATTTGTGTGTTCCAGAGCCTACTCTGCGGGCTGGCTTTCATTCTTCCCAGCTGGATCAAGGCACGATTGGTGTCTCTCCCATCTTGTCGAAGCTGGGATTGCCCAGTTAGGCATGCAAGCCAGGAAAAAGCACAACTCCTTTCTAGCCAGGGAAAGATTCCAGCAGCTTTTAAGAGCTTGAAGGCTGTAGCAGCAGAATGTCAGAGGAAGGTGCAGCAGCATTATAACACTCCCAGCAAAGTTCCTGCAGTTTTAACGATTTTAGTAGAATATATTGAAATGGCTAAACTAATATGATGCATTACCTGATGTGTATAGAAATTGCATCTAAGCTACAGTGTTTATTTATGAAGGCATAAAACACAGAAAATCCTTTAATTATATAACTTGGTAACTGCCTAAGTACTTCTCCTGTGCAGCCAAGTGCTTAAACTACAGATGAACTGAACTGTGTGCACCCAAAAGACAGGCACTTAAAGGAAGGCAGATATAATGGAAATTAAATCTGACACAATGTTTACTTTTTGTTTGAGAAAACAAATTCACTCTCTTGTTTTACTAGGAATGGCCCAATATTGTCCTTACAAACAAAGATAAATGCGACAAAACTACATCACTTCTATGCTAAAATTATAATCTATAGTTTAACCTCAGTTAAAATTCTTGTTTTTAGGATCAGACCCAGAATGGTGAGTGGAAAAGGGAAGAAATTGTTTAAGCAACAGGTCCTGTTTCAGGCTCCTAGTCAGTGTTGTCATTAGTAAGAAACATTAATAAAGTACAATTTAACAGGCTTTTTACATTGTTGACTTATGTTTCAAAAAACTCAGTGCATAAATGTGTTGTTATGAAAATAAGTTAGTACAAATTTGAAGAGAAACAATTTATATGACTCATTCCTAATTGTTATTTTCTTTCTGCCTAGAAACAATTGTTTTGGGTTTTTTTAAAGGTGGCTGGAATGTTAATGAAACTATTTTCTGACTTTCAGTAATAAAAACTAGTTTTGTTGTATTAAAGCTGTTAGGGAAAAAGAACGGAATCTATTGGCATTTATTGTTTTTCCCTGCAGGCATTTCAGACTACATGGAGGATTTATTTGTCACTTTGCAGGGGAAATAAAACGTATTGCTGCTTAGATACCTTCATAATCCTTAGACAGAGCATGTGCCAGCTCTCCCATTAGCAAAGAGGAGAAATCAAGCTACCACAGATCCCGGGGTTAAGCAAGCTCCTGACAGCCTCCTGAGGTTATTTCAGTCAAAGCCATGTGTGGCACATCTGATGGGAACCCAGATGGGACTCATTTGGGTAGATCAGGAAGAAAAGTGCTATGATAAGCCATCATCTCCAAGTTACATCAAAATAACTGGGAGGATCTGGTCCAGCAGACTTTGGCAGTGATGCCTTGCAGGTCGCTTGGGTCCTGCTTGGCTCAGCAGGGAGACAGCTGTGCCCAAGCTTTTTGGCCACTGCACTCAGATCTGGCAAGTGGCCCAGGTGTCCCTTTGTCAGCTTAAAGCATTGGCTTTATGGGGATGCTTGTCCTCCCGACCCTGCTGTCTCCTGTTTGTGACCCACCTTCAGCAGGACAGCCAAGCCCTGCAGCAGCCCAGGGCACTCCTGGGGTGTGCCACAGCCCAGCCAGGGAAGGCACAGGGGCTCAGGATGTGCCTGTGCCAGGACAGCAGGGCTAATTGGAGCTCACTCATTTCCCTGCCACCCGAAGGGCACAGCCTCCAGCAGAGGAGAAGCTCCATGCAAGGGCAGGGGCAGCACACTGAGGTGTGGCACATCCCTGCCATTTCTTTCTCTTTCTCTTCCTGTGTGTTCCCAAAGATCCAGCTGCTGCTCCTCATTCCCAGGTCATACCTTTTCCACACATTTACTGGAAATTAACTTCTGGCCTGTTCTCTCCCTCCACTCCTGCTCTGGAAGCTGATCCTGTTTTAGCTTCTGTTCCAGAGGACAGCCTTGGTGTCTGAGGGATGAGTGCTGCCAGGAGATGCTGCAAGGCTGATGGGACAATTGACAAGAGACCCTGAGGAGTGGTAGGATGAAACTGAGAGAGCAGGGTTTCATCCCTCCAAAGAACCCGGACGTTTTCATCACTGCAGACAGCACTGTTCCTTAGATCCACAAAGGAAAGTTAAGGGATGGAGATAACCTGTGTGTGGCAGAATGCAAAAGCTCTTTACTGGTAGGACATAAAATAATAAACATATGAGCAGATAGTAAGAAATAGATAAAGAGGTCACAGAGTGTGATAGAATGTCTTCTGCAGCTACTGAAGTGTGTTGGACACGAGGCCTCTCTGCTACTTGTGCATTTTGTAAAAATGCCCTGTATTTTTAGCATTTTGTGGAATGAAAATTTTATGTGCTATTAAATGTTTCTGACAAATGGCTGTGAGACATACCAGTAAACTTAAACACACCTGAACTTTCCCTAGTTTGGCTCTCTATGCTGTTACTTAGTAATACCAGAGAGATTTTGCTATAAACTTTTCTTTTGCCTATGGAAAAACGTTGACTCTGCCACTTCTTCATAGTCTGTATTTATGCCAAACAGTGCATTTGGTAAAAAGGAAGGGAAAGTGGTCCAGTTCAGTACTTGACAGGCTTAAGGGAAATGCTTTTAACAGCTATTAAAAACAAAAATTGTAAAACACATAGTTTATAAATCAAAACTCCAGAGGCAGATCTTTATCAAAGCCCTTTATTGACACAGACACATCACTCTAAAGCATGGCCAGAATACTGAAATTACTTTCATTAATTAACATTTCCCAATGCGTGGCACACGCTGCTCTACCCAAAGGGCACAAGAAATAGTGCCATGCAAGGGTGAAGTCCTTCCATGGGCAGTTCAGTTGTGCCTTTGGATACAAAGCTGCTGAGCTGCTTCCCTGCCACTCAGGCCCTGGGGCACGCACAGGTTCAGCCTGCTGGGATCAGCAGCAAGGACACTATGGGAGCAGTGGGAGGGATCCTCTCCCCACTCCGGGCTGCAGGAGCTGCCTTGGTCTGTGGGCTCCTACACACCCCAGAGCAGGTAATTCCAGGGACAGCACAGACAACTGCCCTGAGAGCACACTGGGACCAGGGAATGCCATCCAGCTGCCCACTCTCTGCACACTGGGACTGTGGAATGCCATCCAGCTGCCCTGGGAGGCTCTGCCCAGAGCCCAGGAATGTGAAGCAGATGTCTACTCCTGGCATTTTTCCTGGACTTGAATGAGGCTGTTTGTATTCAACACAGCTGCTCCAAAGCGTCATAGTTTCTCATGGAATGTGTCCTATTACAAAGCATTCCAGAGGCTAAATTTAGGGGTAGCTTTTTTGAAAAATAAACATCTGAAAATAAACATTTCTAACAAATTAGCGTTTTCTTCTTCCACTTTGTGTCCACACAGCAGGAACCAGCTAATGATCATTAAAAGCAGGATGGAAGATCACCACCAAGCTGATGTTACATTATCAGCAAGTACAGAGCTGAGGGAGCCTGGACAGGAGGGCATGGGGCCTTCAGCAAAGTCACTGTGATGGTTTCTATCATAAATACAACATCCACACCACTTAAACAAACATGCCAGACAAATTCGCCATCCCTACATAGCAGAAGTCAGATCTCTTCTTTGAAAACCCACTGCAGATTCCCCTTACCGAAAAGTCATCCCCCCACTATTTACTATAAATTTAAACCACCACACACATTCTGTTGCTTCTCTGAGAGGGTAAATGGTACAAAGTGCATCCACAGGGCTGCTACGTGGTGTGCAGTGTGATTCACGAAGCAAGTGCCAACATCTCAACAAATTATTTAACATTAATATTATGCAGTGGTGAAAGCCAAGCAGTGAACTTCAGCAAAGCACCATTTACTGATTCCTTCTCTGTTTGGAGTGCAGGTTAAAACAATCTGTTGGCATCCTTCTGTTTTCCCCCTGGCACATACTTGCATTTCTTTCTTGCCCAAAATCTGGGGGGCAGAATTCATTTTCTTTTTAAAAAGCCACCAAAAGCCAGAAAACAAAATCAGACCAACCAAGCGTGGTGCCCAGGAGCTGCCTGCACGCATTACCATGGCTGAAGTTTCATCTGTGGTGCAAATGTTGGCAATGTCAGAACTAATCAGTTCAGTCATTCAACAACAGAGGCAGAGGAAAGCTGGGTCATTCTGTTCCTTGCCCAATATTAATATTACATAAATACTGTCTTACACTTTCATTCATACATCCCAGCAGCACTGCCCATTCACAGGATGCCAAGCCAAATGAGCAGGATGAGGCTCCGGCAGTTTCTGTAGAAGTTCTGCGCAAACATTTCTGAAAGGGAAGGTCTGGCTTTGGTTCTATCCTATTTTGCTGTGTGACTTTAGATGTCACACTTGGAGCACTGGACAGGACTCTCAGGCTGTGCTTTACACAATGTCCATAAGCTTCACTCTTTTTAAACAGCATCTGAGACCCTCCCAGAGAAAATGCCACTGGAATACAAAGCACCACCATCAAAGTGGGAGCACAACCTATTCCTTAGAAAGTGCATTTCTTATTTTCCAGATAACTGATGGAACAAAGGCAACATTGTTATGTGTGCATGCACCAAAATACCTGACAGGATTTCTCAACAGGTTATTTTTCCATGTGGTCTAGGACTAGAGACATCTTTTACAAAAGTTCAAATTAATTCTTAATGAGTTTTTCTGTTGTCAATGTCTGCCAAAGACAATGATTTAGTGAATGTCACAGCTCCCAAACCAGAAGCATAGGCTGGGTTTTACTACTAAATCTCAAGACATTTAAAGCCAAACTTGTCCTTTAGCTGTCAAACACTGCCAGGATAGTCTTTCAGCAGAGCCTGCTGGGCTGTTCACACTGAGAATTGTTAATGACTCAAGGCTTGGAAGTGCAAAAACAAAACCTCCCTTAAAGATACTGTATTTCCTACCACAATGAAGTGGTAGGAAATAGGTAGGTAAAAATAAATCATGTTTTATACAGGTCTAAGGAGTCCTTCATGTTTGGCTAATCCAAGGTAGTATCATTAACACCAGGCACATAACTTGGAAGTGTGGGCACTTACTGCTAAATGTCCTACAACTTTGCACACATCAGCTTCTACAATTTGAGATGTCTAAGCTAAAACTGTATTAGCAGTCTGAAACTGTCACAGGAATGTAAAGATTTTAACTAAAAACTATCTTGGTGTAGTTGTGAAGTCCAGTGTGCAGAATCCACTTCTAAAATGCAGTTTATAACTCGTTTTGAGTAGTGAGAAATCAGTTAAAAACAGGTTGAAAAGAATTTTAAAGAAAAATTGTACGCATGCACACTGGGACCAGGGAATGCCATCCAGCTGCCCACTCTCTGCACACTGGGAATAGGGAATATTTTCACTATATTTTTGTAGCTGTCTGTAAGCTAATTCCCCACAGTATTTTTGGAAAGAGCAAAGAAACATTTCCTCAAGAGAATCCAAATGATTTTATTTTGCTCACAGATACCTGTATAACGTAACATCACTACTTATATACAAAATTAGTTTAATAGATCAGAATATCAATGATTTCCTCATCAGGCAATTATGACCGAGCAGACAAACACTGATTCACCACTTCCAGCAGGTGAGAGTTTTCCAAAGCAGCTGCCACACGTTCTTTATCAGCGAGCTGTTTATTAACTGTGCAGAAAAAAACCCACAAGAAACCAGTCAGGACACTGGGACTCGATGTCTTCTTTGAAGCACCTTACGCTGAGACACATAATCACAGTTGCCATGGTAGTGCAGGCAGTTCTGAGGATGCCAAGTGCACCCCAGAGCTGCTGTCTGAAGGCAGAGCCTCTTTGTCACCCCCATTATCCAGCGAGCTGGCCGTGATTCAGCAGCACGGAGCTGCTCCGGAGGTGGGACGCAAGAAATCTCTGTTTTCCTCCCCTTTTTTGAGTGTTCAGGCAAATCAGTGACTGTCTGAGAGCACAGGTTGCCTGAGGAGATGTTTAAAGAACACTGCAGAGCAATCTAAGTGACACTCCACGTTCCTGTTCTGGAACATCCCCCGGAATCTGACGCACAGAAAGTCCAGGGCATGGAGCAGCTGCTTTGCAGCTGTGGGAATCTCTCTCCTTGCTAATTTTCAAGATTAAAACAAATACAAAGACCACACAAGAGAGGATTGAAAGCCTTACCTGCGTGCTCAGAGGCATGTGTTCCTGGCGTTATATGAACATCCAGCTGAAATAGCATCACAAAAGAAACAGGGGACTAGTCAACAAAACATTGGAAGTTTAAGTTCAAACTAGCAAAAATAAGACTAACAAAAAGAGGGGAAAAAAGGACATTCTTGCCACTATCAGTTATTCTGTATAACAGAATAAAATAACACTCTAAAATCGCAGAGTATTCTGCATTTGCATCTGTTTAAGCCTGTTTCAGACAAGGGTGAGGCCTCTCTTCCTGCCGTGCCACAGAGCACTGCAGTGACTCCCCTCATAACCCCACGGGCCCACGACAACAGCCCCAGAACCATAATTGTGCACTGATATTTCAGCCCACTGCCCCCTCTGCTTCCTGCAGTCTCACTCACACAAAAAAAATGAAAAAAGCTCTAGTTATTTTTCACTGTAAGTTAGATAAACCTTTGTTTCTTTGTTTGTTTTTTTTTTATTTTTTCCAAACACAATCCCCCTCTTTTGCTGCCAGAGTGGCTTGAGTCCTCACCTTGAATCTCTCGGGCAGAGAGCGGAGCAGTTTGACCTTTATGGAGAGGCCGATGAGGGTGGCCATGCTGCAGTGAGGGATGGTGGGCGTGAACTCCACCGACACCGTGCTCTCGGCATCGTTCACCTGCGGGAAAACACACACAAACCCTCTGCTTCCACCAAAAACCACCCCGAGGCCTTGCAGAGAAAACTCCACTGGCTCCTGGATTTGTTCACTGACATTTTTCAGTACTATGTTTAGGTGCTACGGTAAATATATTGAAATATTATAAAAAAGCAATGAGTTAATCAGACAGCTGAGGCAGCACATCCCGGCCACATCTCACTTTCACTCGCACTTGCTCGACGACGTTCAGCTCCTCCAGGGTGAGGGGGTGCTCGGGGTCATTGATGGAGCGGATGAGATGTGCGGGTTAAGGAAAGCGGCGCTGCCCGGCCCGCCCGCGCCACCGCCCCGGCCCGCCCGGCCCAGCCCTCCGCCCCCGCAGGATATCGAAGATCTCCCGGTCGTCGATGGCGTCGGGCAGTTCGTCGTCCTCCTCTCGCGCCGTCACGGGGCGCTCCCCGGAGCGGCGGTAGATGAGAGGGTTCGCGTTCTCCAGCGGCGCCGCGCCCGGGCCGGGGCCCACCATGGCGGCACCAGCACCGGAACCGGAACCGGCACCGGCCCGCCCCGGAACCAGCCCGGACCGNGTGAGGGCGGGAGCGGGGCGGGAGCGGGGCGGGCCCGGCTCTGAGGGCGGGAGCGGGGCGGGCCCGGCTGTGAGGGCGGGAGCGGGGCGGGAGCGGGGCGGGCCCGGCTCTGAGGGCGGGAGCGGGGCGGGCCCGGCTGTGAGGGCGGGAGCGGGGCGGGAGCGGGGCGGGCCCGGCTCTGAGGGCGCTTCCCCAGGGCGGGAGCGGGGCTGTTCCGCTTCACCTCAGCCGTGGCTCAGCCGCCCGGGCTTTGCTCAGCTGCAGCACAAGGCTGGAAGCGAATGGAGTCTGCAGCGCAGTGTCCGCCAGGGGCTGCCGGGCCGGGCCCGGTGCTGCCAAGGATGCTCCGATTAAAGTTGTTCATCATCATGTTTCCCGCTTTGAAAAGTCAAACAAAAAAACCCCACGCAAACTTGAACTGGAGTGATAGAGTGTAGTGATGACACACTTTGGCTTCATACACCCCTTTAAAAGGGGATTAAGGCAAGATTTAACTCTCTTAATTTTTTTCTTTTATTTTTATTGTTAGTTTCTAGTTATTTGTAATCTCTAACCCCGGTTGTTAGGGGCGTTGTGTGTTTTGGGGTTTTTTGTTGCTTTGTTCACTTGGTGGTGTGGTGGTGTTTCGGTGAGGTTTTTGTTGTTTAAAAGGGTTTTTAAATAACTTTATAGCATTTAAGCTCTGGGACCTGTTCAGACTTTCCCTGTTTTCTCTGCCGGTGCCATCAGCAGGTGAGCCCTCCCGCTGGTTCCGCCGGGCGCTGTTGGGCCGTGCCCAGGGGCAGGTAACGCGAGGTGCCTGTGCTCGGGCGTTGCATTGGCGCTCTGGAGGAGCTCGCTGCACTTCACGTTCGCTATTCCCTGCTCCCAGTGCCCTCGCTGGAACCTTTGTCCCCTTCTCTTCCGCATAAAACCAGAGAGATTCACCGAGAGCTCAGTCGGGGGTGAAAAATGGCTCTTCCGAGCTCGATTGCGTTGCTTTGCACCTTGTTTTGTGGTGTAGCATTCCTCGTGTGCGGGGCAGAAGGTGAGACTCGTGATCTGTTGTCACTGCTGGGGAAACCACTGCATCAACAAGTTGCAGTGGTCTTTTCAAAGGCAGAAAATCTCTTATGCTTTGGTTACCAATCTGCAAAAATGCCTTCATGATGCAAGAATTACTGGTTTTGTGAGATCAAACCATTTCTGAGATGATTTAATGAAAATAAGGTTTCTGGCTTTTTTAAAAGGGAGAAAGCAAAAATATTTCTGAACTATCTAAACAAAGTATTTTTAAGGTCTTGTTGAATTCTGAATTTAGGAAATGTTAATGATTTTGCTGTTTGCTCTGAAATTTATTCTTGCACAGTGACTAAACTCTGTCCTACCTGGCTCCAGGTGTCACTGGAGGGTTTGGCAGGGAGTGTCTGTCACTGCACCAAAGCAAAATGAAGACTGAGCAAAATTGAAAGGAATAAGCTGAAATGTTATAAATTAAACAGTCAGTTAATAATACTTCATTAAAAAGTCTGTCTGATAATTATGAAGATGCAATTTGTAATTTTTTTTTTTTTTACCGTTTGTGTTACTTAGGACAGAGAGGTGCTGAGCCAGAAGTGACTATTCCTCTTGGACGGCTCAAAGGAACACAGACCAATGTGAAGGGGACAGACAAGCTTGTAGATGTTTTCCTCGGAATTCCTTTTGCAAAAGCCCCTCTTGGATCCTTGAGGTTTTCCCCACCTGAACCACCTGAACCCTGGACTGGTCTGAGAGACGCAACTTCTTACCCACCACTGTGAGAGCTGTTCAGTTAATTTATAGATAGAACCTGCCCATGTTGGTCAGGGTTGTATTTACTGGAGTACAGAGGCCTGATTTTTCTTAAGGAGTTTGTATTTGGTAGTGAATACACTGCCAGTACTGGAATATTTCAAGCTCAAGTGTAGAGATGTGCTTTTACGGGCTGCACCTCTCACTGATTATAAATAACATAAAATTCAAGCACCCTGTGGGGATTCAGTGTCTGGGGCAAAAAAAGTGTGTTTTCTCTATCATTGTTACATTGATGCCATTGCAGTTTTAGTACTAATAATTGTACTTCCTTTTTTTTTTGTGAAGATGTCCTCAAGATCTGTCCATGTTGAAAATAGCTGAAAAAAACTTTAAAGAAAAGCACATTGCGTTCCGGACTTCTGAGGACTGTCTCTATCTCAGTGTCTACAGCCCTGCTGGCTCAAGCAAGAAGGACAAGTTACCTGTATGTAAACCATTGAACAAACTTGTGTTTTATAAAGCTTGCAAGTGATGACTGCTCCTAAGAGACTTAAAGCCTTTTGAAAATATGATGCTGCACTAGCAGAAATAATATCAGTATGTAAAATTCAAAGTCCACCAACCTAAAATTCAGCTGCCATTGTTCTTTGGTGATTTGGTGTTCCTAATTCTCTGATGTTGTTTTCCTTTTTCAAATGAAATCTGCAAAGCAATGCATAAAAGTGTGTCTCACCCTCTTGTTTCTAAGGTAATGGTGTGGATCCATGGAGGCAATTTTATATTTGGTGGTGCTGCTAGGTATGATGGCTCTGCATTGGCAGCCTACGAGAATGTTGTGGTGGTAATAATTCAGTACAGACTGGGACTCCTTGGATTCTTCAAGTAAGATCACCTATTTCACATCTTACAAAGTACTTGCCGTCATGTTTAAAGCATGGGTAGTTTTGTTCGCGAAATCCTCTGAATTTCTGTGCCAGCTTCCCACTGTTACAGTGGTTTAAATATACGTAATTCACTGACATCAGGACTTCAGGACACTAAGAAATGTCTGTACATTCCATCTGCATGGTCATTTGATTTCAGCCTGCTATAAAATCATAGTTGGTCTTATTTGGTGCTGGGTAGGATGTTTGTTCTGGCCTTTGCTTCCATCCACTGGTGTGTAAAGCAAAAACTCATACAGAGTAAAGGCCAGGGATCCACCTGTGCAGGGGTGAGCAGAGAGTAGAGGTGAGTCAGGGGCTGAGGTGTGACCCTGAGGGGCTATAGGTCAGGGCCAAATACGACATTTTGCACAAAATAGAAATTGTTTAGATTGACTTTGTTGTGATATTGTCACTGTTCCTGAGAAGTGGCTTGTGCTGCTCTCCTTTCAGCACTGGTGATGAACATGCCCAGGGGAACTGGGCCTATTTGGATCAAGTTGCAGCTCTTCGATGGGTCCAAGGAAACATTGAGCACTTTGGTGGAGATCCAGGATCTGTCACTCTCTTTGGTATATCTGCAGGATCTTGCTCTGTTTTTGCACATGTAGGTATATAGGAGATAAAAATCTTCAAAAATTCAATTAGTGCAACATTTCGTGCTTAATCTGGTTTTTGACAGTAAGCTTAACAGCACATTGTGCTAAATCTGGAGACTTCCCCTGTAAGCAAATAACGATGTGTAACTCCATACTGAATCCAGGAGACTCGTGATGCATAGAGTTATGGAATAAGGGTGTTAATGTAGAATAAATCCTTTCTGTTCCTCCCTTCTTGGCAGGTGTTATCTCCTTTGTCTAAGGGTCTCTTTCATAAAGCCATATCAGAGAGTGGAATTCTAATTCCCCCCAATAAAGGTTTACATCTTTCAACAGATCTTGAGGTAGGCTCATTGTTTTGCATTTTAAAGTCTTTATAATCTAAAACAGGATACTTCTATGTGCTAATTTGGTTAAAAGAGAAAAGGGGAAAATCTCATTGCATATTATGCAACAATGTTGATCCAGTTTATTCTTGCAGCATACCTATTTAATTTCAGTCTGTTTGGTGTTAGAAATAGATTGTACAGCTATGTAACAGCTGTGAGCTCACAAGTATTTTCAGTAACACACATACCAAGCTAGGCAAATGTCCATTTTCATACCCACTGTACCCTATGCAGTATCTGTGCCATTTATTATGGAAAGGTTAAAAAGAATCCAGAAGAAACATTCCCTTTTTTATTGACCTATGGTCTTTTAGGGAGAACCTTTATGTGAAGTAAATTAATTAAATATAAAACAAACCAAAAATTTTTCTATAAGTGCCTTTTAATTTCTTTTCCTGTAAAGGCAGGTAGTAATGATGTAAATGTTTCTGAATTTTCTTTCCTTATTTTGTTTATGCTACAAGCTTGTATTATCTCTATGGCAAAGTTTATTGTAGACAGTGAACGGAAATACAGCAAGAAAGAGAAGTATACCAGAATGATTTCACTTTGTGATCAAACTGTAGCATTTCTAGTAAAATAAAATACTCAAGGATCCATCAAGATCACCATCAAGTTCATCAATCTGCCATTAAATCAAGCTGTTAACAGTAGTATGTGTGACAATTTTCTAACAGTGCTTGTCTTTGTTGATAATGTTCAGAAAATTGCCAGTATCTTTAAGTGTGAGACCAGCAGTTCCCTCTCCCTGCTGAACTGCTTGAGGAAGCAGGAAGCAGAGCACATCATCCTTAACAGCAAGGTAGGTGAAACTTCATGGCAACAGAATTTTTTAATGGCTCACTTGCTAAACTTTAGCTCAGCCTCTGATCAGAGGTCATTGATGGTCTGTTCCAAAGTTGATTTTTCTTATCTTTTCTCAATATACTCCCTAAATGTTGAAATAATTTCACACATAATTTCTCTCTGGAAGTTTCAGCAAAGTGTGACAGCACCTGTAAAGTTGTGAGCGAGGTTTGAGCATCCCTATGTTTTAATGTCAGAAGCAGAACAGGATCAGGAACCCATTACATTCCTCTATACCTTGACCCAGCCAGCCTTGCATTTTATACTCCTCTGCCAAACTAAATTTATGTTACAATGGATGTAGATACTCAAATTTCTTAAAGCCCTCTTTTGCACTTAGCACATTAAATGTGGACATTTTTTATGATTAGGAGGAAAAATTGAAATGCTCTTAACAAGTAATTTGATTTATTTTTTCTCTTCCTTCAGGAAATATCATTTCTGCCCATAGTCTTGGATGGAGTATTTCTTCATAAGCCACCTGAAGAGATACTGGCTGGAAAAGAATTCAATGCAGTCCCATTCATGATAGGAGTCACCAACAATGAATTTGGATGGAATATTAGATCTGTAATTTAATGTCTATTCTTTATTTTTCATGTGTTTTTAATGTTTGGGTTACGTGGTAGGACAAATCTTTGCATTGTTGAAAATATGTACACGGTAAACTTTGCTTGCATTACAGCTCTGCAGTGACCCAGAACCAGCTGGTCACAAGAGGGTGAGCAAGGCTTCATCCTGCAAGTTAAACTATATGGACACATCAGTTGGAACATCAATTTTGTACAGTGTTTTCCGTTCCCAAAATTTTAATCCCTTATCCAGGGAGAAAGAGGAAAAATAATGCAACAATCAAGGGCTTATTACTGAAAGAAAAATAAAACAAATCCTTTCTCCCACAAGGCGCAATAGTCAGGGTTGATACATGTTTAAAAATGTGCCACTGATCACCTAAACCATCTTCTCCTGTGTGTCATTCTCACCCTGCAAAAAGAGCTTGCATTTGAAAATCTCATCTGGGAGAGAGTGTGGAGGTAATGCAGGTATCCAGAATGCTCTGTGCAGAAATCCTTTCTCATATGAACTCAATGGGTAACTCAGAAAAATGAGTAATTGCTATCAGTGTACAAAACAGGAGATGGATTTGTGTCCTCTCTCTTTCTTGTCCCCTTTTTTCATTTCCTAAGTATTCAGGTTCCTTTCTGTAATGCAAAGCATTTGTTCTGAATCTATGAAGTGGCTGTCTCTGGGAGCGTACTGGTTCAATATCCCAGAAGAACAATGTAAAGTGAAATCTGTTTGAATTTATTTTGCAGACAGAAGAGTTGTTTTATGTAACACCGAAAGAGGAGGAACACTGCCTTATCTCTGTTTCAAAAGGCTCTAACAACTGGACTAGAGACAGACTGGCAGTGACTTTTAAGATCTCCCCCAACAGAAGGAAAATAAGCCTGTGAGACAGAAGCAGCTTCTTGCTTCAACTCTGCCCTAATGTTTTCTAGTCTTACAGGTTTCTTAATGTTGATTTAAGGATAAACTATGTACTGTGAATGGTTTATGTAGAAACCTTCACCAGGGCAACATTTGCTGCAGTAAATAAAAGTTTTTTAAGACAGCTGCTGCGTTGTGCTGCACTTTTGCATGCGATCTGATGCTTCAAAAATAAACACCAGTAGTAAGAATAAATGGAATAATGCAGTTGCAATGTTTAAGATAATGGAGACATTAAATGGTACTAATAACATTCTTTTTTTTCTCTGTGCAGACATCAAAAATGACAGGTTTGAGGGAAATAGGAGACAGAAAATCAATTGCCTCAACTGTAGAGGTTTTTCTACCAATGATAGTAAGTACTGTTGCACTAAGCTAATTTGAGAAGTGACTTTTCTTTTTCATGTATGTAACAGACTTGAGTCTCACTGCTTAAGTCATAGTGTTACTAAGGGCTGAGGTCATGTTATGCTTTGGGGAGAGTCCCAGCAAAGCTGACAGGACCAGCGTATAGGGAATTGCATAAAAATAGGATTGAGCCAGGCTTGGGACTTGGGAAAATGCCTTTTTCATTCTAGACCTCAACCAACACTATCTTAGGTATTTGTAGGATTACTGTAATTGTATCCTGAATGTTATGGCATCTTGTGGCTAATCTCCTGTTTGGGGCGTTTCAAGGCAGATTTTTCAATATGTTACATTAAATTAAATGTAGCTTTTAAAGTAGTTACTCTGCACTCCTAGTTTTGGGATGTGTCTTTCAAGCAGCAAATTCAAACCCTGGAAACCTACACCATATTTGGAAATCCCGTTGGTCTTGTTCTCTAGTCTGATAGTCCAAAAATCTTTCAAGGACTGAGAATTTATTTTGTTATTCCCATCTCTTTTCTACTGAAGGAAACAGAAGCCAAAGGTATTGTCAGGAGAAAGTGCTGGATCTTTATTGAATCCTATAGAGCTTTAATCCATATAAATATGGTGCAAATTTGACCTGAGGTGATTGTTTTGTTTTGGTTTTTGATGTTGGTGTTGGACTTTTCCCCCAGAAAAAGTATGAATAGGTTTTGTTTGCCATCAGCATGGGTGCTGTCCTGGACCTTTGTGCCTTTGCAAATCTCTGAAGTTTAAAAGATGACATTTTTAGCTGCTACTGCAGACACTAATCATTTGTTTGTTTGTTTCTTGTTGCACCTTTGTCTCTTAGGATGTACCCTCAGATTTTCTTCCCAGGATCATAGATGAGTATCTGGGCGACACAGAGGATCCTGCAGAGCTACGGGACCGATTCGTGGACCTGCTGGGGGACATGGCAATTATCATGCCTGCCATTAAAGCTCTGAATTATCACAGGGGTAAGCTGATCAACAGCAGGGACATTCCAACCTCCTGTTGCAGGCTGGATCAAATGATGTAGACACAAGTCCTGTCATATACAGGCAGCCCTGCTTGAGATTCCCACTGGGAGCTTGAGGGTGAGGAACGATGCAGGTCTGCAGGGTTGTGTGTAGTCCCTTATCTTTGTATAAGTGTCTTGCGCTGTGCTTATAATCACAATATATTGAGAGCAGAGCATGATAACACAGGTAAATGTTTGCTAACTGAAGTATACAAGCTTAAAAATTAAAACCTCTCATCGCAACCTTTGTCCTTTGGCCCACAGCTATTGGGAGGTCAGCAGCTCTGTGGCCTGGCGATTTTCTGGTGTTTAAGTGTAGAGAAGCCATGCCAAGACAGCCATAACTGGAAATAGTTTGATATTATTTTGTTTTCTCTAAGTTTTCCTAGGGTGGATCTTTGAATTTTTATCTTTTTGTGTTTTTTGGTGTAAGTACTGAGTTCTTAATTTTGCATTAAAAATAAAAGTGCATATTTGAATGTAACAATTACATTAGAAATATGCCCAGTATAACTCTTTGTTTAATATTTTAAACAGCTGATGGCAGCTGTGGTTTATGTATCTCTTCTGAAACTCTCTAAATGTTATGTCTTGCAGAGTCTGGAGCTCCTACATACTTCTTTGAATTCCAGCACCGACCCAGCTCGTACTGGGACAGCAAACCAGACTATGTGAAGGCTGACCACGGGGATGAAGTTGGCTTTGTCTTTGGGGGGCCATTTCTGGCCGGTGACATCCAGCTCCGCAGTAAGGAACAGACACTGTTCATTCTTACATTGCTCTGGTAGCACTGCATTATTCTATTCAGTATTTGATTTCCTTTTGATCAGACTAAAGTGTGTATATTGGAAATGAGACCAAACCATGACCCTTTCTCGTGTCAGAAGTGGTGTTACACATTTAACCATCTTCTCCCTCTTCTCTCCTGTACACTCTGCTACTTCTGAAGCACAGGAAGTTACACATGTCAGCAATTCAGCAAACAGGACATGTGCTAGAAAATTCACTGTCATTATCCCAGCACTGTGCGTGAATTTGCCAAATAGCTTTGGCTGAAAAATAAATTGAAGGAAAGGTCAATTAAACTTCTAGAGTGCTTGGGAAGGAGGAAATCCAGGATCTCTTCTTTGCTTGAGGAGTTTAGGCCAGCGTGCCCTCCTTTCCAGGAAATCCCACAGGCTGTCAGGCTCCAGAGAATGGGGGACTTCGTCTCTTCCAGGAAGTGATTCCAGTTGTGTTCAGAGCAAGGCTTGAAATTCCAGTGTTGCATTTTCTGTGTGAAGATCTCATGCTTATGTCTGTTTTGCCCCACAACTCAACTAATACTTAAGCACTTATTCAAAATTGAAACAGTCCATTGAGGGAGAATGAAGGGTGCACTCCCCAAACTCCCATGGGATCCTGGAAGTTCCTGCAGGCAGAATCCCATGTTGTTCCATTCCCAATGAATCTACCAATCACTGAACAGTAAAGATACATGATGCCACTCCCTAAGGAATTTTATGAATCCAGAAACATCCTTTAATTATATCTGCCTAAAACAGTAATGCTCAGCATAGAGTCTTTTCTTTCTCATGGAACAAATTAGGAACAGTTCTTATTTTGACAAAGAGACACAAAAGTGAATTCATCATTTCTTTCTGCTTTTCTTTCTGTGATTTGCACAGTAGTTCATAGTCTGGTTCAAAGCCTACATAAGTGAAAGTATTTCCTTTTACTCCACTGAACTTTGGAGCAGTCCAGCTATGTTGTAAAGCCCTTTGTTAATCTGTTACCAGAGCCTTTTCATTTTGCTAACATTTTACGGGTTTTTTTTTACTTACGTATTTATGGCACTAGAAAACACTGAACAGTTCTTTTCCATTTGCCTGAGGTTATCAAGGGTATTAAGATAGCAAATATTTTTCTTAATGTATTGAGATGCATTTAAAATTACTAACACAGTGCAACTGAAATAATGCTCACCTAGTGATACAGTGAGCTTATATTTAACTATATTTACATAAGTACTCTTGAAGTGCTGAGAAATATAGTAGTATCATCTTGTGTGGGAATGAAGAAATCTTTGCCTAGGCATGCTCTCAATAAGAGGGAGACTTTCAGTCTCACAGAACTAGAATGGGATCCCAGAAACAAAGCCATGTGGCCCATTCCTGGAGTTGTACTGGGATGCAAGACACGGGGGATTTTTTTGTTTCTGCTTCTGGTTTCCTGGAAGGTTACGAGCACATCGCCTTATTTCCTTGTTCCCAAATTCCCCAATTTGTACAGTACGTGTAATTATGCTGAAGTCATTCATGAGGAGTGCTTGATGAGGAAATCATGAGGAAATCCCTTGATGCTTTCTGTGTCACTGATACTTTACTGGTATTGTGTCTCTGTTGCAGTTGCTAAGTTGGTACAGCATCTCCACACACAGAAATGCTGCTCCTGTAGCATGTTTTGATTTCTGCCACACAGAGTAACTGTTCTAAATTTTGTCTTTCAGGTGAAGTTACAGAGGAAGAGAAGAAGCTTAGCAGAACTCTAATGAAGTACTGGGCTAACTTTGCTCGAAATGGGTAAGAATCATGAGCCTGATGACACACATTGCTGCTTTGGGCTGACTCCATGGGGAACCAGCTGGTTTGTTGGTTCAGTCTTAACTTCTGTGATTGAATTCCCCTGTGACTGAAAAGGGCACTCACTCTTTCTTTCCTCTTGTTTACAGAAATCCTAATGGAGAGGGGCTGGTTGAATGGCCATCTTACAACCTGAATGAAGAATACTTGCAGATAAATCTACAACAAAAGAAAGCCAGCAAGTTGAAAGAAAAGAAGGTAGAATTCTGGAAAAAATTGATCCTTGAAAAGACAAATAACAAAAGCATGGAGAACAAGAAGTTTAAATTCGAATTATAGTTTACAGTCTAAACATGCACATAGTATGCAAACTATTAGGATAATGAAAGAAATTACTTGAAGTAATTTTGAGGATAAAATTACATTTCCCTTCTTTTCACCTGTCCTTCACAGTTGTCATACTTGCAATTATTCACTGTAATAATTCCAGTTGATCCCTCACTTGCTAAATACAGCTACCAGATTTCCCCAAGGCTCAGGTTTTTCTGTCACTCCCCCATGACTGAAGACAGAATGTAGCAGCAACATTGTTTTAATAAAGTGAAATCAATGAAGACCCAATTTGTGAGTAAAACTGTCTCTTGATGTCAAGTTTAGCAGTGGTGATACAGAAGTGTAGATACAGAAATGTCCTCTGTGGAAAGAAGGTGAAACTACAGCACGTTCTGCTTTGTCAGCTGAGACAGGATAGTTCTGACTCTTGTGCTACTTAATCTGTAACACTAGTGCTGGAATTAAGACTTCTCCCAAATGTTAGGCCAGGGAGAAGATGTCTCCAGTTCCCACAGTTGTCTCCTTTTAAATTTAGCTGTAACTCCTACAAGGATCAACATTTCTGTCTTTCCCACAGTGCTTCTCTCTGTGCTCCAGGCTGTTCCCTGTTGGCACTGGCTCCCAGCCCCATTGCTAGCACGGGGTCTGTCCCAGAGCCACGCCAGGGCCCTCAGCGGCCGATTGGCACTGAGGCTGCCAAGAGCAAGGCTTGAACTCTTCACGTCAGAGCTGTCAGTCCCTTCCCTGCCATGTCCTTGTCTCCTGTACGTGGCCCCCAGGCTGCTGCAGCTATCCCAGACTCACACTGGTGCCTCACAGCAGAGCGATGCAGCTCCACAGATCCTACAGGGCAATGAGCATCACTTCCCCCTCCCTTCAGCTTCCCTCTAGAGCTCAGGAAGAATTTTAAGTTACTGGTGCCTGATAATGTTCTACAACAATGAGCTAGCTGTCCCTTCTTTCCAAATTACTGTATTGGATGGAGTAGAGTGGGATTCCCTACACCTTCTTGCCTAAGTTCTGTTGCCAGTCAGAATGCAGGAGCAGGGTGAGACTGTTAACACAACTGCAGTTCTGGCAAGCAGAACTTCCTCCTGACCATCTGTCCATCTCTTCTATTTTACCTTCTTTGGTTTGTGAGTGGAATATGATTTCTAAATAGTCTTGCTAGATCTTCATTGCACAAACTCTTGAGGTGCTGTGCCACTCCCTTTTAAAGGAGATAAACAGGCAGTATTGTATGGATGTGCACAGAATATAGGCTCATCTTGTGTATGCAGAGAAGTGCAGTTGCATTGACTTCCTAGCACAGGCCAGCACTGAAAATGAATCACAGTGGAAAATGTCACAAGATTTTACTCATATCTATGTAGAGATAAATGCTCTGATACTCCTGTCTCATCCCAGAGAAATCCTGTGAGATTGACAATTTAGCATGTGGTAAAGCTGTCCAAGCCTCATAGGCTCTAGCTAAGTTCTGTATTCTGTAGCTCCTTTGAATCTTCAGCAGGGGTTGTGATATTTGTCTGATTTTTTTCAGCTGTTGAAATCACAAAAGGGGATGAACTCTTTGTTCATTGAAGTACAAAGAGGCAAAGGTCATCATGTGGCAGGACTTTTTGGTTGACTCTTGACTTATGCATTATTCACTGATTGAGGGCAAGCAGCAAAATCTCTTAAAACTAATGCCAAACAGGATTCAAGAATTGTACTCACCAGGTATGTAGCACTGTCCCCAGATGCTGCAAGTCTAGGCTGTGTCACTAGGGAAGAGTTTCCACATTTGCAAAGCATATATGCCATGCCTGCAGATCCACCAAAGTCTCTACAGACAAGGCTCTAGGGACCTAAAATCCCATTTTTTATTATCTTACTGTAAGAAGGGCAGAGTTTGCAGAAACTGGTCTGCACATGTAATATTTTCAGAATGGCTGCTTCTCTAGGCTTGGGGATGGGATATGGGCTCTGACTTGTTGCAGACTGTGTACTTGAGAGAGAAGTAGTGAGTAGAACAAAGAGTGAAGAGAAAAGCTTGGAAAAGAAAATAGTAATGAAGGGGGGAAATGAAAAGAAACTAAATGGGAAAGTAGTGAGTTTAGTAAAATCAGTAAAGATCAGGAGATAGAAAATAGATTGGTTTTGGAAACAAATTTTGTAACAGCAAAGGGAAAGAGCAGCTAGTGGAGAACAGGGTATTTGGCTTTGTGGCAAAGGACTCCTCCTGTAGCTTGTGGGACACAAATGAGCTGAGGCATGAATGCCCATCAGTGTAGGATCTGCCTCACATGGAAAATTTTTGTGGTTCCACCTTGCATGGAAACAGTTTCCCCTTGCCAGGAACTGAAGCAGTCCAAGGTAAGAGGAGACAGTGAGAGGATTCACTACAGCCCTCAAGCAGGCAAACAGGAGTGCAGAGTTTACTCCTGTGCAGTGCTTCTGCCCTTGGGGTATCAGAAACCTTTATCTCACAGGTAAAGGTAAAAGCTAACTTATTCTAAGCTCCATCTCTTGTACCCCAGGCCCCCGTCCCATTAATTGCATTAGACAATGCATACATCTATCACTGCTGCATAGACTGTACATTCAAGCAGTGCAGACTAATCCCAGAGCAGTTTGATTGACGTTTAGTGTCCTGAACTTCACTCTTGAGAAACAAGGAAAAAAGTCTCCCAGGGTACACCTGTACAGCCACAATTCACTGTAATTCTGGAACAAAGTTTTTGTCCTCATTGATTCCTCAGCAGCTCAGATTTCCAGTGTTATCCATCTGCCAGGGCACAGTGAGCACTGGCCATGCCCTCAGCCACAGGAGCTGCAGGGTGTGCAGGGCACTGGGACAGAGCTCAGGAGTCACCACAAACACAGCAAATGCTTGAGACACAGCATGCACTGATGGGGTCACTGAGATACTGCCAACAGTTTGCTCTGTGAGCAATCCAGGCTAAAGTTGGCTGGGTTTACCTGCAGGGCTGTATATCACACCTGGGCAGATACACATAGGAGGATATGCAGTAAAGTACTCATGCAACATTTGGAGTAAAGAGCACAAGCACAGCCACAGCACACAGGATTAGCAGGCGCATAACAGATGTGCTCAACTCATTTAAAATCTGGGGGTCTTGTAACCCACTCAGCTGCAAAGAGAGGTGTGAGCAGAAATGGATCTGTAGAAATGGAGCACCTCTCCATTGGAGACAGGCTGAGAGACTTGGGTTGTTCAGCCTGGATAAGAGAAGGCTCCAGGGAGACCTTAGAGCACCCTGCAGTACCCCAGGGGAGGCTACAAGAAAAATGGAGAGGGACTTTTGCCAAGGGCATGCAGTTAACTGGACAAGGGGAAATGGCTTCAAACCGATAGAGGTAGGTTTAAATTAGACACACAGACTAAATTCTTCCCTGTGACGGTGGGGAGGCTGTGGCACAGGGTGCCCAGAGCAGCTGTGGCTGCCCCTGGATCCCTGCAAGTGTCCAAGGCCAGGCTGGACAAGGCTTGGAACAACCTGGGATAGTGGACCGTGTCCCTGCCTTTGGCACAGGGTGGAATGAGTAGAGCTTTGAGGTTTCTTCCAACCTAAACCATTCTGTGATCATATCATGTGATTCTTTGAAATGCTGTTTCTGACAACTGAGAATTCCCATGATCTGAAATTGCAAAACTACTTTTCTGGGGCAAGAGCTACTGAGTCTTGGGGGAAAAAAAAAAAAAGAAAAGAAAGAAAAAGGCAGAGCCTAATACTTACATAAACCTAACACAACCACTTAGTTTATGTGAGCAGATCTCCTTTATTACTATTTAGCTATTCTATTCTCTCCTTTTCATATCATCCTTCATCTATGGATGTGAAATGACTTGACAGAAATCCTCCAGATTTTTCAGAAGCATTAAATATATAGTTACCACCCAAATATCACCTTTCATATTGTTCCCAAATTACAAAAGCTGCTAAGTCACCTCTTCAGTATTGTAACTGTATTGCAACACTGTACCAAACATCCCTGAACACACAGAACTGAGTGACAGCTCTCCTGCAGCCTGTAGGAAAAGTTGGGATTTTTCTAGAGATGCTTGTGTCAGAAATTATCCTTCTGTGAGAATAAAAATCACTCAACTTCTACTTCACTAAAAGCACACTTTTCAGAGGTATTGGTTGGGATTTGGCTATACTGTGTTTCTTACACCGAGATCTTCATACCAAAATGAAGCAAACATAACAAAGTGGAATTGAGGTGCCTTCCTGGTCTCTTTGCTGGTCAGTGAGGAAATGCCGCTCTCCTTGTCCCGGCCGGTGGTGCTGCAGCAGCACTCCGCCCCTCCCGCTGCAAGGCAAGGCTGTTCCCAAAGCATTTGGAAGCCCATGGTGCCGAGATTTTGTGAATCACATTCCAAGGGAGCAGCAGGGAGGCGGCAGAGCCCCGCGGGGCACGAGCGCTCCGTGTCCCCGACCCCAGCCCGGCAGTCCCGGCCCTGGCTCGCAGCCCGAGCACTCCCTCGCCTCCTCCGTGTCTGCCTTGCGCAAGGTGGCCCTGGCGGAGCCTATAAAGCCTCAGCCCGCGGGGTTCGTGCCACTGGCACCATGGCAGCTGCGAGGGACACGGCGCTGCTGGCCTGGATCCTCCTCGTCGGGGGCACGGCGCTGGTGGCCACAGGTAAACCCCGGGGCTTCTGCCCTGTGCTCCGGGAGGGCGACAGGACACCTGCAGCACCTCCGCGGTGCCACCCGAGAGCTGGGCACAAACCCTGGGCAGAGCTGGGCACAACCCCTGGGCTGAGCTGGGCACAAACCCTGGGCTGAGCCGCGCACAAACCCTGGGCAGAGCTGGGCACAAACCCTGGGCTGAGCTGGGCACAAACCCTGGGCAGAGCTGGGCACAAACCCTGGGCTGAGCTGGGCAAAAACCCTGGGCAGAGCTGGGCACAAACCCTGGGCATAGCTGGGCACAAACCCTAGGCAGAATCAGAAACCAAACCTGGGCAGAGCTGGACACAAACTCTGGGCTGCGCCACACACAAATCCTGGCTGAGCTGGCGACAAACCTGGGCAGAATGAGAACAAACCCTGTGCTCAGCAGGGCACCAACTCCGGGCAAAGCTGGGCGCACAAACTGAGCTGCAGTACCAAAAGTTCATTTCAGTTTTTAATCTGCTTTCAGTCATTTGTCTTATTTGCCTTGCTTTGCAAACACCAAAATCAAATCTCTGTCCCAAAATCTTGCCTGCTAAGGCAAAGCAGCCACAGCACCATATCTGTAATTTGATATTAAGAACACTGATCTTAAAATGAAACTTTGCGTAAATGTTGACAGCATTTGTTTGTGCTAGACCATTTTTAGGTCTCTTAGGAGCTTTTTCATTCAGTTATACATAGTTTTGAGGATCTGGAATCTATTTTGTCTGTTCATTGCCTTTTCTTAATGACAGCAATCTATTGGGCTTTTATCTAACACCCCAGAGCAGAAAAGGATTAAGATCTATATGCAACCACTAAAGTGTGTGTGGCAAGACAACACATATGATATACCTGAGGGAGGTTATACATACAGATCAATCAAAATGAAGGCTGAAATAAGGTCAGCTCTAATGATTTAATAAAGGTGTAATAAACATGTGTTAGAATAAATTAGTAAATTTGACATTTAAATTAGTAAATACTAGTAATCAGTAAAATCAATCAATAAGATAAAACAGCAAATTAGAATGTTATACTGTTAAAACTGATTAGAGTTTGTTGAAGCTTTATGTATAAAAATTACTTGTTGAAGCCAACAAAAGGTGTATATTTAAGTAGCAAATCTGGCAATTCCTTATGGATAGACCAATGATGTGATTTTGTGCTCCCATCCCACAGAACAAAAAGCACAACAACCAGAAGCTGAGACCAAATATGGGAGAGTCCGAGGCTACCAATTCAAAGTAGACACAGCTGAGAAGAGTGTCAATGTCTTTTTGGGACTTCCTTTTGCCAAGCCTCCACTGGGATCCCTGAGGTTTTCTGAACCCCAGCCACCTGAGCCCTGGGAAGGAGTCAGGGATGCCACTTCCTACCCACCAATGTAAGGCAATGACAAAAGCACTCAACTTCTGGTGATGTTATACTCAATGCAATTCCATCACACTGATGTGCACACAGGGCAATGCACAGAGATAAATTCCTTGGTGCCATCTCCTTGCACCTGCAGCTGCTCCAGAGCATGCATTTCTAAGGACACCTTTACTAGCTGCTCTCTTTACTAAAAGCTGCAATTTTGAGGGCAGCAGCGATGGACTGAGACGGACCAACACTTTCCTGGTATTGCTCTGCCTCAGGAGCACTTGGCCAGCACTTACCAATGACATAAACCTGTGGAGCAGAGGCAGAAAGAAGCTGAGGAAATGTTGGGATATAACATTAGGGGAAAATGCTGAGTCAAGTGTTTAAAAGGGCACACAACACACAGAGAGCAATTCTAATTGACATCATAAATGTCTCATTCCACCTGTCTTACTGCCCTTGTTTAGTGTCTCAAGCCTGATACCTACCACGGCAATATCATAACCTGTTGGAGATGTAAAATAATTAACTTATATTTTCATTGAAGTAATTTATAGCCACATGTATTTGCACGTACATTTCTGTGATATTTTGAAACATGCAAAACTATATCTGTATGCCACTGTGTACTGCAGTGGCCTTATTTTTACAGATCTCATTCATGACAGGTCAAAGGAAGAAAATAAATTACAAGCAAACAATTATGTTTGAATTGCCACCAATGAACTAGAGATCAGTTTCTGGATGGCACTTTGCTGTGGAAGTACAATAAAGCTTCTCTTCATAGCTTTGAGGGTTTAGTAATTTCTGTTGCTTGTTATTTTTTCATTTTTTCAGGTGTCTACAGGATAAAATAAAAGGACAATACATTTCAGATGTGATTACCAACAGAAAAGAGAA
>VZRL01005096.1:852-118233 GCA_013397895.1 Origma solitaria
CAGATACTGGAGTGCAGTGGCTGCCTGCAAGATGCATTCGCCCTGATCTGCGACGTCAGAAGCAGAACTGGCAACCTCAAAATGATGACCAAAATGCAGAACATCAACCAAATGATCCTTCTGATGATAGCCAAGATATTGACCATCAGACAGATGGTCCTTCTACAAGAAGAGACCGAACTTTAAGTTTCCTTTTTATGGAGTCAGAAAACAAGGACTTTGAATAGAATTGGGTTTTGATAAACGTGTCATCTATGGCATTACTTGGAAGTCTCTCTGTCCACCTTCAATCAGCAGCTGGTTTGGGCCCTGTCAGTGGCTCACCACTACTGGCAGACCCCTTATTGGTATTTAATTCAGGATCTTCTTGGTAGCTGCCCACTGCCAAGCAGATCCTTCATGCTGAGCTTATTCTCCCTTCTTTAAGGAGCCAACAGGGGACTACAAGCAATACCTTTTTATTTTTAAAACAAAAAGGGGGAATTGTGGATGCACTATTCTAAGAGCTCTCTCCTTTCTCATGAATTGTATGGGAAACAAAGATAAGCTGAATTCTTCTTGCTCTTTCTAATCTATGTTTTGGAACTGAGTGCTGTAAGGGCTTCAGCCAATCGCCCTGGGGGGTGAATGGCTATGGACCAATCACTGTTAGACTCTCACCATGTATACAAGTAGAGAATTATTAATAAACTTCCTCTTGCCATTTCCACCGTCTCTCTGCCTGTTTCGCTCCTATAGCTGTGAGCTCTCAGCAACAAGTGTGCATGCACATATTCCCTGACTAATGAGGAAACACTGTCTCAACTATAAGTGTTCTTTGGGATGTGTTTTTTGTCCCATCAATGGACAAGACTGATACAATAAGACAAACTATTTTTTGCTCTATGTGTGTGTATTATGGAAGTATTATTTGTGGTCAAGTTCAACGGATGTAGAAGAATTGTTTGAAGTTGCCTTATACAAAAATTAGGCTTTAGCACATACTTTTGCACTGAATCAACACTGTTTTTGTTATATATGGGCCTATTATTGTAAGGACTAAATGTTCGGACTTAGAATTTTAAATTCTGATTAAATTTGCTTAATTGTTTCAAGATAAAGTCTGTCCCAAGTGCATTAAATTTTTACACATCAAAAAAATACAACAATGTCTGTGGTTAACTTCTTTCTGAAATATTTTACCACTTTTGTTAACATTAAGTATTTATTCCTAAATTTATTATTGTATATACAAGTATTGTAATAACTTTATTTTCAGTAACAAGCAACTGATGTAAAGTTATTTCTTGCTGAGCTTTCTTTCTTTGTACCTAAAGATATTGAATAAAGTCTTCCTGCAGAATGTATTAAAATATGCAATATTACTATGTATGAATTATATTACCAGATGAACATGAAACACCTGAATTATGAAACTATGGATACAAACCCCCATCGTCAAAATAACAATCAGTTTTTCAGGTTGTGTCTTGGAAACTCTGATATCAAGCAATGCATTTTCTTATTGTTATCACAATAACATATGCACTTAGGAAACTGTTCCAATTAAAATAATTGCTTACAAAATGCAGTGTCTTTTGTGATTAAAATCTTCATGACCAACAAAGTACATTTTCCCTAAGATTAAACCATACAAACAGTTAAACAAAATTTTTGGGACTGTTGGTAATTGTACCATCTGGTGACTGGCAAGAGATTTCATTTGCCATTCATTTATTAATCCATCCAAGAGAAAGGAGTTACTTTCACTTACTCTGGCTGTCTACATTGTGTAAACGGCTAAAGGCCACAGTTAGTGTTATTGTACTAATTGTACTTTTGATGCTAAGTTAGACTTAAACATCCTTAGAAAAACATATCTTAAAAATTTGTTCAGAAAATAGTTAAGGACAAACACAAAAAAATGGACTAACACTTTTAATTATGATTGAAATTTTTTTCTTAATAAAAGGTTTTCTTTTGTCATGCATAAGCTATTCAGTTTAAATAAGTAATACCTCCGCTTCAACTTCAATGTTAGATCACATAATATCTGAGTTTCTTTGCTCCATATGTACTGTTAATGTAGGTCAGAGTCAGCTGTGATGCGGGCTATACATGCTGCATTGAGGCTCAGGTTTTGCTTGGAGGGATTTCCCATTTTAGTATGCAAAAGACTTGTAGAGATAGCATGGGAAAGAAATTCCAGTTTGCATGTGTGAAACACCGAAAAAGTAAGAGTTGTCTCTGTTGTGCTGGAAGCAGTCTGGCATGGAGAGAGTATTCACTATAAAACTCATCCAGTACAATAATCACAAAATAGACCTTGGAGTTTACTTTCTGTTGGACTTCTTTTAGAGACACTCAGGGCTTTCTATCCTCACTGTCTTTGTATGCTGAGGAAAAATCCTGTAGCCTCCCCCACTCAATAAGATACTTCAGAGAAGCTCCAAATAGATATTCCTGACTTCTAGCCAGCCACTTCCAAATTATTGTTTGGATAGAGGACAGAGTCCTCTGAGCCAAATCATACAGCTTTGGAGATTCACCCCCCACTACTTTTTGTTAATCTTTGCTCCATAGCTATAGTAATCAGGAAACACAGTTGTTCTTTTTTTCTGAAAAATATCTGTGATAAGAAAGAAAATCTTGAAAAAACCTGTTTAGATTGTAAAACAGCTGATATAAATTTATGGTGATCTGAACCTCTATGCACAGAATAACAAATGTAGAATGAAGAATAGCAGAACTGGGACCATTCATTTTAGATAATTTAAATGCAAGTGGGTTGGACTTGTTCAGTCATGTGCAAAATTATTCTCGTAACTGATAGTCCATTTTTTGATGGTGTCTCAGCTGTAAATGCATTTACTAGCATACAAACTAGAGACCTCTCTCCTGTGTAAAATTTTCAGCCAAGAAATTAAATGCTTGCTTATGGATGATAGGGTTTTTTTCCCTGCTGTTTGCAATCTGGCCATGTACAGGAACAGACGCAGTTGAAGACACCAAACAGTTTATACTGAAATATAAATCAGTTAAACAAAATGATGAGCACATTCCAGAGCTGTGACAGATGACTCTATTGTTGGTAATACTGTAAGCAAGAATATGATGATATGTGGCCCCTGTGGTGACATATTTAACATCAAGTGACACAGTGCTAGGGAGTGCTTGCTGGCATTGAGCCCAACTGGTGCAAAAAGGCTGGAATCAGAATCATCCCTGAGTCATCAAACCCTTCTAGAACTGCAAAAGAGGGTCTGACTTAGTCAGGATGGGTCTCAAATGCCATGATGGTGTCAGGGGAGTGCTTGAGAGACTGATGGTTGACCCAGGCTGAGTACCTTCCAGCATAGTGCTGATGCCTAGAAGCAGGCTACCTGAAACAGAGGCCAAAACAAATTATGAATATAAAATGCGGTCAAATTTATTCAAGGCCTTCGAGGTACATTCGGGCAAGCAAAAGTCCCCCTCAGGGACCACACCCAAAATGGATGATGGTCACGAGTCCTTCACCTTTTATAAGTTCTGTCCTATTAGCATATTGGCCCTTAATTCTCCAATCACACCTTTAGGTGATGATGTTAACCACCCCAGGTGCGATTCCCCCATACCACAGTAGTTTACATATTTTTGGGCTCTAGGGCAACGGATATGTCCTGAATCTGTATTCAGAGAGCCTTGTTTTAGCTAAAGGCTCTGGGAACAGAGGATTTTAGCACTTTTTAAGAAACACGAAACTACAACAAATTACAGATACATGAAAAGTAAAAAACCCCTAGATATACTGAAGGCATCACTACCAACTGAAAAATGTATGCAATTATGAGACTTGGAAGGTTTCCTATCATGGCTTAATGTACTAGTGCAGATAAAGCCTGCTTTTTTTGTTGTTGTTGTTTCTGTCTCTTTGTTTGGTTTGGTTTTGGTTTTTTCTCTGGACTTTTAAACAATCTTTTGGGAAGTGACCAAAATCTGCTTCAGATATTCGCATCAAAAATTAAGTATCAGACCATTATGAGTCCATTTGAAGCTTCTTTACAGAATGTTATTGCCCACACTAACTTTCATAATTGATAATTTTTGTATTTGTATTACAGTATGATTCTGACGGCCCAGGAAGGTCAAGGCTTTGTTTTCCTCAGAACTGTGCAAACACATAATCAGGGATAGTTTCTCTCTTGAAGATGTTGCAGCTGTATTATTCTATATGATGAAAGCCATCACTTTTAACTCTGAGAGGGTGTGATAATGGTTGTCCTTTACTACAGGAAATTCTGAAATTACAGGACTCAAATCCTGAGTGCACTGTCTCAGCAATATAGGATCCAAATTTTATTTTTCAAAAATAAGAAAGTAAAAATTCACCTACTTATGAAATTCCTTTTGAAAATATGTTAATAAGAGTCACATAAATGCACTAGGTTGTTAGGTGCACTAGATCCAATGCAAGTTGCCCTAAAGTCAATGAGATATTTTATAAACTTTTTTTTAAAAAGTACTTTCAGTGTATCTGTCTTGTAGGTAACACTTATTTTCATGAAATCTTTTCTAAGATTTGCATTTTTATTATGATAATACAAATGTCACAAGAAAGACAGTTCTCAATGAAATCTTTATTTTTTCCACTTGTCAATTGAATACTCTGCAGATGGAAGGACAGGGATTCAAGATTTGTGTATTTTCTCAAAGTGGCCTTCCAGATTCAGTGTTATGCAGAGTCATAAAAGAATAAACCTTCCTATACAATGAAAGGCTGTAATTGCATTTTTAAACCCTCAGTAAGTAGGGAAAGTAAATTATATCTTTGCTGACACCATCTTTGAGCACGTTATTGTCTGCCTGTACAATATGGAGAAGAGACGATCCTATTTAATTTGTGTAAGCTTTTTTGTAGTAGTTTAGTGTTTGGTTTTTTTCACCCTGCTTTTACTTACAGGCCAAGTGAGGGTCAGACTGTCCAACAAAGGAGAAGGCCTTGGTGTGAGAGCATGGATTATGATATAAGGAGAACACTCCTTCACAGGTGTAAGCCATCCTATGTAATTGGGTTTTACTGAAACAGGCAGGGATGCCTTCATCCTTGGGACACACAGACTGCCTTTTTTGAGCCACATGCTGATGGTGCTCCCACATGGGTTCTGCTGCTTTATGCACAGTGGCTGCCAGCAGCTGCACCGGGTTTTATGCACCTTCATCTGTCTTTGGCAGGAATTTGCTGAGGATAGATGAACTACTGGGAGTGTGAATAAAGATAATTTTTGTCTCCTAATGGATGCTTCATAGGACAATAAAAGAAGATACGTTGCCAGTTATAAACAAAAAACTTTAGATGTGAGCAAACTTAGACAACGCCATTTCCTGGCAGGTAGTTTTAACTGTAGAGATATAATTAAAAGAACCTTATATATATATATATCTAAAGGAAGGTAAACTTGTAAAAAATTTAATTTACTACATGGAAAGGTCATAATTTTAAATAAACCATGAAATTCCACAGTATTTCTTTTGAGAAGCACATATAAAATTTTATAAATTCAACCAATGATTCCATAATACAAATTTACAAAAGAATTAAGTCATAACACTGAAAAGAAAAAAAAATATCACAGTATCTGGTTAAGGAAGGAAAAATAGTAGTCTGTTAATTCTCTAAATCACTGGATTCTTTAGAACTAATACAACTTTCTTGTTATCAATTACTGCAGGGACTTGATATGAAATATTTTTTCTTTGATGACAAAATGGGACCTAAAACCTAATTTCACTGTGCTTGACTTTGATACCATTTTCCTACCTGCTAAATGTTAATACACTGGTATCTTTTCCCACTGTAATGCCTAGGAGAACATCAGTGTGTCAGAAGGGGAAACAAACAAACACAAAGTCATCTCGACCCTTTCTTCCATTTCAGGGTCTGCTATATCATCATGCTCAAGTTTTCTACAGGAAACTCGAGAACCTCTTTTCATCTTATGTTGCTTTTTGGGGGGCACTGGGGTGTACCAGTGTGTTGCAGCCTTCCTGGAGGAAGCCTCCCCTCAAGGAACGGCTTTTCCAGAGGCCTCAACAACCCCCTAAGCAGTAGGTGATTTCAGCAAGTGTAGCAGTTTTCTATGCTACAAGTGATTTCAGCTCTTGTGATTCAGCTCTTGCGAAATCACCGGAGGGCCAACTCAGGGACAGAGAGATGAGGGGCGGGTGTCCTGTGGCAGTTCCACAAGATAACCTTTATTGTCAGCAGCTCTTGTGAAGCGAAGGCCAGGGATGACAGTTGGACCCTGCCCAAAGGCCGAGGCAGGGCGTTTTTTATGGGGAAGGCAGCGAGTGGTGTAGGAGTCAGTTGCCCAATTGGGTGCAAAGTATTACCATAGAGAAGCAGGGTACACTGCATGGTCACCATGACCTAGAGGTAGGTTTCTTATCTCTTAGTCCTTTTGCCCTCAGGCTTTTCTTCAAGGGAGTGAAGAGGGCTTTTGAGTCAAGGGCTCACAGCTCTCCACAATCTTATGCCTTAGTCTTCTCCATTGCAAATAGAAAGTATAATTTTTCATAAATATTTGCAAAGTTTCTGCTGCTGTGTGAGCTGAAAATAGTATGCAGCAATATAAAATATAAGATTAAAAAAGAGTGAAAATTATGTGTCAATACAGTATATCTAGGTGTTGAATGACTCAGCAAAGAGTACATGACAACATATTTAAAAAAAAAAGACATTTCCTTTGATAGTATTTGATGTTTGTATAATGTGACAAAGGAAGCTAGTAGTGTTTAAAAAAACTCTTGCTAAATCAGTGTTCTAGTCACACATAGAAATTTCCAGAAGGTTTTTGTCCTCCAACAAATTATGAAGTAATTTTAAAAATATTTGGTAATTTTTTTTTGTCTCTTATCAGATGGGTGATGATTTGGACTCCCTAAAGGAATTCCCTAAATGCATTTTTGTATGTCACTGTGTATGACACAAATTAAGGAGAGACTCATCTGGATCTATATGAATCATTTGGATTTTATTAAATTACTGGTTTAAAGACATCAATGCACTGTGAATCTGATGCATATTTGTGTGAAAGAAAATTTATGGAGTTAATGAAATCAAGAATTGAATATGGGCTCACCAAAGATGCTAACATTTTCAGCTGTAATTATTTTTTGTAATTTTATTTTTCTTCTGATTTCATTGGTTTTTAAATATTTTACTCAGCTGGGGGTCTAACGCAGAGCAGTGGTGGAGTGGAATAGGCCTCTGTGTTTTCCAAAAGTGTCTCTATGGCTCAAAGAGACCACTATGGCAAATACAGCCTGGTACCGTGCACGCAGACCCTTTTCTCGCCTGTGCTGGTGGAAGGTACAAGCACACACTCACCCAAGAGCTTTGTATAGCTCGTGCATTACCATAGACAACTCAGAGGGCCCAGTCCCGTGGCGCTCCGAAGATGATTTATTCTTGAAGGTGTCCAACAGTGAAACAGATCGAATGACCCTGAGTGACCACAGATATAGAGATCCAGGACCAATAGGGTTGGGGAGACGGTGGGGAGATAAAACAACAACCAGTGGGGAGAAGGGATGGGCGGAGTAAGGGACCAGATCAAGGCCAATCAAAAAAGAGGATTAACATACCTAGGGACAGACCATCCAATGAACACTCAGGGGGTGTTTCCCACTTCAGAGCTGTCCCACCAGAGTGCCTCTGCTGTCTTGGGACCTCTCGGCTCCTCCAAGATGGTTTCAACCACCACTACAGGGGTCCAAAATTATACAATGTGGTATGGAAGGCAAATGTTATTTGCAAGGAGTGAATATGAAAAGCTAAAACTTATCCCATTCATTTTGTTTCTTAACAGCAAATTAAAGTACTCGATACCTACCATAGCTGTGAAGAGTGTTTTCAAGGTGTTGTATTAAAAAAATCACATTCACATGTCTAAAGGGTCCTGGATCTTCTTTGAGTCAAATTATGCCTTTACATTTTTTAGACATATTTCTTCAGAGTAATTGATCTCAAAGTTCCTGAAATAGTTAGAACAAAATGTCTCATGCTGTCAGACTGCTACAGTTTGGCAATAAAAACAAATGTTGTATATTCTTGTATGGCATTGGGACATGCTGAAAGAATCTTAGAAGGACCGTTACGGGTAGTAGGAATAAATCTGTTCTGATCAAGTTTTAAAATGAACTGTCTCATAGCACTTGAATTTGTACTTGCAGGGAGCTGGATGGCATAACTGACACTGTGTGAGAATTGAAGGGAGGTCACTTCTCTTTATGAAACCAAAGGNTCTCGGCTCCTCCAAGATGGTTTCAACCACCACTACAGGGGTCCAAAATTATACAATGTGGTATGGAAGGCAAATGTTATTTGCAAGGAGTGAATATGAAAAGCTAAAACTTATCCCATTCATTTTGTTTCTTAACAGCAAATTAAAGTACTCGATACCTACCATAGCTGTGAAGAGTGTTTTCAAGGTGTTGTATTAAAAAAATCACATTCACATGTCTAAAGGGTCCTGGATCTTCTTTGAGTCAAATTATGCCTTTACATTTTTTAGACATATTTCTTCAGAGTAATTGATCTCAAAGTTCCTGAAATAGTTAGAACAAAATGTCTCATGCTGTCAGACTGCTACAGTTTGGCAATAAAAACAAATGTTGTATATTCTTGTATGGCATTGGGACATGCTGAAAGAATCTTAGAAGGACCGTTACGGGTAGTAGGAATAAATCTGTTCTGATCAAGTTTTAAAATGAACTGTCTCATAGCACTTGAATTTGTACTTGCAGGGAGCTGGATGGCATAACTGACACTGTGTGAGAATTGAAGGGAGGTCACTTCTCTTTATGAAACCAAAGGTATTAAAAATGTCATATGTTAGGGGTTTTCTTTCCCTTTAACCTAGTGGTATAGTAGTCTAGAAAATGCTCTCAAAAATAAAACAAAATTAACCTAAACAAGCAAACAAACAAAAAACCAAACCAATGCACCACAGAAAAAACACACAAAAACAAAAACAAACAAACAAAAAAACCCTAACAACCTCACCAATCTTCTGTATGAAGCAAAAACAGGAAGTCTGGTCTTTACACTGCTATTCTTTCCGGTATTTTTATTGTGTTAGAGCTACAATTCATCAGAGTAAAATGCTCCTATAGATTTTATGATGACCAAACCTCCCTGTGCAAAGAAATTGATGATTTAAACTGCGGTCTATAAAAACATGTAACTATGTATAATTTTACAAACATTTCATCCCAATTTTCTCTAGATGTACTTGAATGTACTTTGCTTTGCTTTGCCTTTGAACAGGGATAAACAACACAACATTTATCACTTTATTTAAAATAGACATAACTGTTAATCATACCCCCAGTGCTGTCTTAGCTGTTTTTGTTCAGCTGGTAATTAAATAATAGCATATGTGGTTAATAGACAAATTTATTTTTACAATTGTCATTTTCTAAATACCGCTACACTGCAATAGCCATCAGTTAGCATAGATTCCATCAACTTTAACAGAGTTACTTTTTCTATGTCTGTGATAGTAGTAAAAAATACTGGTGTTTAGAGACGTGTGGATTTTAGGAAAATTCATAATTATCATTAATTAATTAGTTCTGCAATTAAGTTTATTTTTGTGTAATTAAATAAAAGGTTAAGTTATGAAAACAGAAACAAAATTTTCAGAAGTTTTTCATTTGCAAGAATAAGAAATCTTTAAAACCTCGTATTGAAATCAAATATATGTGAATCAAAGTAAAAAATGATCTTTCGATTTATTCACTTGCTAAGCAATTTCTTCTTACAGTCCAAACTCTATTAAACTACATTTTATGTAAAGCTGAGTTGTACACTGAAAAATTATAATTGCATGGTAGTCTGTAGTGGAAGTTCCTGGAACTACTTTTCTCATGATACAATTGTTAACATCCAATTTTCTTTGCAAATCCATTAAGAGAAAGTTATGTTTCATCATGTGAAATTGCGCACAATTGGAGATTAGTTTACATTTGAAGAAAATTAGTATCTGAGTACTTGCTTCCAGGAAGGAGTAGATCATATTAGGGGAATTCAGCTGAATTTTAGCTGAACTTAAATTAAACATTTTCAACTTGTTCTAATACAGAAGTAATACTCTCTTCTGATAGCTTGTGAACTTCTTACAATACTAAAAACATAAATAAAGTTTTCTTAAATTTCCCTACAAACCTCCCAGTAGTTCATACTCAAAAGGAGAGCAGAGTTGGCTAAATATTGTGAAAATTTTGCTAATCAAGTCGCATATGTTAGGGTTGCAACTGAGAACTTGGAAGGTGAAAATCCATCAGCCATGCAGTAGATGTTTTTGAAGTAACACCAGATTTATTTAAAGTCAAATATTATATTAAGAAAATAATTGAGTTCTTGGATTTCCTGTTGGACAACATTTGTTCATGAAAATTAATTAATCTTTCCACAAGACAAGAGATAACATTTAAATCTACACTGACAGTAGGTTGAAAAGTTTTTATTGATATGATATTCTTTTGATATTGATATTAATATCACATTTAAATTACTGTAGCAAAAGTTTGAGTTTTTAATTTTGTGGTAAGAAAGACTCTCACTATCTGCAATGTAGACTTCTTTCAGTCTGAAGTCTGTAAAGCAATGTGGAAACAGCCTATTTGGGTGAGCAAGACATTACCTGTCTGAGAACATTACAAATATAATTAAAAAGCAATTTCTGTATGCTTCTGTACATGAAAATGCAGTTCACACAATTGTTGATGAAGTAGAAGATCTACCTCAGCATATCTATAAGCCAGTAGAAAACAGTTAAAGAAAGTATGAGTAACAACAATATCAGAGGAAATAAGAAAAAGAAAGTTGTGATCAATACAAAATTAATGTACTTTTCAGAACTGAAGAACAGTCATTTCAGTTAAAAAAAAAAGGGATCATTTGATATTAGAATGTCACTCTATTTCAATATGATTGAATTTCTGAAATGCTTTGAAGTCACCTGTTTGGGAATTTCCTGGTATTCAAATCACTTGGAAATTCATCTATTTTGTTTCCTTGTTCAGATAGTACAGCCTAAAAGTTCCCAAGGTCACTCAGTTCCAGTAAATAATTGTACAGATGAAGACATCATCTACCTCAATCAATTACCTGTTATTTTATGTTATCTACCAAATCTCTCAGTCTATGAAATTGTATTTGAAAAAGTTTTCTGAAAGAAAAATATTCAATTGCTTTTTTTCTTTCATTCCTGCCTTAAAGTTGTAAATGGAAAGAAATACAAGACTGCAAGTGCAGCAGCGATTCGTTCTAATATATGGTTGCATGACATAAAAATCAGTGCAATGTTAGTTTCTAGGTCTCCTTAATTACATGATATAGGAGATTTGAAAGTGGAGTAGAAGAGTTTCGATGGGGTAAACAATGCTGTCTCCATGAAAGCCTTCAAAATAGTAATTCCAGCTTGTCTGCAAAGGGACAGCCTGGGGCAAGGGGAAAACATCCCAGGCTTTGTTAGCCTTTGTGTTTATGATCACTCTTCATCAACAACATGTAGAAAGCCATGCTTTTAATTGACCATGCAGCCACTGTACACTGTACACTAAAATCCACTGATTTTAGGCTTCTGAGTATTTCTAACTGGTGTGGTAGACTTCCAACAATTGTGAAAGACAAGCAAAGAAGAGTTTACAGGACACATTTCTGTGACACACACCACAGCCTTGGTAGGTGCTCTTGGAGGTAATGTATGGTTTCAGAGGAGAGAGAAAGGGGATCTTGAGGTCTCTAAATATTTGAGCTGTCAAAGCTTTGCTTGAGGCTCAAAAACCTCAATTCAAGTATGGGTAGTTCAAAGCTTGCTAAATTCCAATTATGATAGCACAAAACTGTAAACTTATTTAGCATGCATGATACTAACACAACCGCTTTAAAGTGAAGCACTATGATAAATTCCTCTATGCACTGTCCAAAAAAAATCACTTAGTGATTATTTTTCATTCTGCTAAGGATAAAAAAACCCCAAACAACTGAGGACCATCACTGATCTCAAACCGCAGCTATTACATACAAATCCTTTTAGTTCAGACCTTCCTTAGCCTACCAAAAACATTTCTAAAACAAAAATTCTCTAATTATTGTGAAGATTAAAAATATTACAAAAGGAAGTGATATTATTTACTCATATGACATAAGAATAGGAGCCGGATTACACAAAATCACATTATTTTACACTCTGCTATTTCATCAACACAATTCTATCAAAGTCCTTTTGAAGTAGTTTGGTCTTCATCTGTGATGCCAGGTTTTGTGAAGAGAACGCAAACAATGGTCTTCTGGTAGAGGAGATGAGAGGATGAAAGACAGATTTTATAATTTTATTAGATGAATCTTGAATGATGATTTAATAACCCTTGAACTAGTTTGGATCTGTTTCCAACATCAAATTGATGAGGGCAAATAAGCATGACATATTCTTATTTGATATTCGTAGATAGCCAGATAGGATCAAAACATGGGCTAGTATTTATGCCAATGAAGAGAAGAAACTGCCTACTTCTATTTTGGTTTATATTTAATCCAAAGATAGTCTTATCTTACAAATGTTTATTCTCTCTAATAATTATTTCATTGCTATTATTTGATATATGGCAATTCAATGTCAAAGATTTTAAAAGACAGTATTTGCTGGTCTCTGTACCTAACACACATGCTGTGCTCATGCTGCTGTGTCCAGAAAGTTCCATTTCTCTTGCTTCATATCTGTGGAAATTACTGTCTGACTTAAGAGGGTTTTGAGGGGTTTTTTTTTTGTTTTGTTTTAGGGCACTTTTGGAAAAACATGTCTGACTCCACCATTTCTTAACAGATGTGTATGCAATATCCAGCTGCATTTCATCCTGGCTGTACCAAGTGTTTCAAAGATAAGTTTCTCCATCTAATATGCATGGCGGTGCACCTCAGAAGTTCTGTCTTAGATAATATTTTGTAAGCAATGCTCTGCAGCAACCATTTTTGTCTGTGTTTAATCTTAGTGCTTGTAAAATTTCCCATTAGAACATGAACTGTGGAATAAAAAAAAAACCAAAAAAACCCAGCCTACCCTTAGGAATATGGAATATTTTTTGACATAGAAAAAAAAACTGAAACAGCAATAGTCAGTGGGGCATGACTTGATGCGTACCTACACAGCATCATGAGGCCAGATAAGAATCAGTTCCAAACTCCCACCAGGAAACCAAACTCCCTTAATACTCTGAGCTGAGCCCATCAGATGTAAACAGACCCTGGGACCTCAAAACTTCTTTTGTCATATAAAATCTACCATCAGCTGCTCACTCTTGAATTGATGACATTTTATTTTTCCCTGTCTATTAGAGCAGCTTGTTTACTGTATTGCCAAAACAGGATGAAAGAGACAGCGTAGAAGAAAACCATCACATTAGAATCATTTAACATTATTATCAGTGCAACATTTCTCCCCTGTTGATTATAACCTTCCAGTTATTGAACTTTATTTAATGTGTTTAGTAATAAATTTTAGGCTCTGAAGAGTTTGCTGAAGTTATCATAAAAATAACAGAAAATGCCCATTTTAAATTATTCCTAAGTGGGGAACAATGACAATAAAAAATAAAGCTTGCAATATGTGTGTTTAATAACATGTACAGGGGAGTGTTACATCTTTCATACCTTGGCTGGATTTTTCTGAGTCGCCTTCAATTTTTAAATAAATATGTAACAGATCAGGCTTGTTTCATTGCATTTGAGGAGAAAGAATAGAAAGGAAGCCAAGGCAAGGCAAGGCAAGGCAAGGCAAGGCAAAACAAAGAAAGATGAGGAAGTTTCTTGACCAACAGAAACAGCCAGAAAAAAAATTCAGAAAAAACATGTACTTTGTTGTCAGAACTGGAGAAATTAAAGCAATGAGAGTATATGAATATGGTAGTGATATATTTTTTAAACTAGTTGTTAAGAATTTTAGGGACCTTTTATTATGTCTAATCATTCAGAAAGTGGTAAATGTGTTTGTGACATTGAAAATTAAATTGTATATACTTGTGCCAATTTCATATTTATCTCAAAATCTAGTGCAATCTTTATTGAGTTTCTGATTAGAAATTTGCTAGAATCCTTTTATCTCCATGGAAACAATCAAATTTGTTGATAGCATTATGTTATCTTCCAGTGATGAAATTAGCTTATATCCATAAGCCACTTTTGCTTACAAGAGATCTCAATAGGAACAACAATAACTCTCAGGATATAAGGCTTTACACCTTAATGGTAGTGTTGGTGAGTGAAGGACATTTAGGGAGATATATGCGCAGAAATAAACAATTATACTTGCCTGTATTAAAGTTTCTTCAATTGCAATTTGAATGTACAAGTTGCCGAGTCTGCCAGATGGCAAAGCCTGACCCACTTCTTGTGTATTTCTGTTGTCTGCATGGGCCCCAAATTTATGCTGGGCTCAAAGCATTACAGGGAAGGGAGTTGCATCAGGCTGGTGGCCTGGGTTCTTCAGGGCTTGATTTTACATTTTACTCTTTAATATATTTATAAATTATCTGGACACAGAAATTTATAAGAGGAATATGTTACAAATTATCTGGACACACTAAAATGTGTTAGGGAAAATTTTGATTAGACATTTGGAAAAGGCTCTTCAGTAAAAGGGTGAGTGGTTACTGGAACAGAATACACAGGGAAATACTCATGACACCAACTTGACAAAGTCCAAGGAGCCTCTGGATGGTCATTCTAGTCATATGGATTATTTTTAGGTAGTCCTGTGAGCAGCAAAAAGTTGAAATCAATGGATCCCTTGCAACTTCACATATTCTGTGATTCTATGATACTAAATCTAAAATTGAAACCAAAACTAACCTGAAGACAACCAAATTACCTGACTTTTTTATTAACTTATGTACAAAAAAAGATTTGATATTATAAATGGTGAAAAGAAAGATATTTTCTCAGCTTCTTTTGTCTTTAAAGAAATGTATAGGAGAGAAAGACATTGATCCTCCTTTTTCCTAGATATATGGGATTTATTATCTTTCTCAATATTTGCATTAAAAGCTCTGTTTCCCATGTGAGGATGTTTTGCAGATTTTTCAGTGTGACATATAAACATTGATTCAGTTTCACATGGCTCTGTTTAGAAAAGGCAATAATTGCACAAATGCATTTGCTAAAAGATTTCCTCCAAACTACTCACTAATAACAATAATAACAACAAAAGTAGCAGCTAAAAGCCCTTTGAAAAGCAGAAAAGTTTCAAGTGGTTTTGAGACTGCTAGAGAAATATGTTTGTTTTCTTATTTGTTCTTGCTATTTTAAACTGCACTGTGAAGTATTCATTAAAGGAATTTTTTCTTTACATATTCTTGAAAACCGATGAAAGCTCTTTCTACTACTTGATGCTCTAGCTTTCTGTGAAACCAACTAGAAAGAATGCTGTATATAAAAAATATATATTTAAAAGAAGTATCATTAATTATGGCAAAATACCAACAACCTGCTTTAATGAAGCCTACCCTCTCTGAAGCTAAAAATTCTGCCATAGTGAGGAGAATATTTTTCATATTTTGAATTTTGATTTCTCATTACCCTCTCAAAGTTACTCTTGAAAAATGTCATTGAAAAAATAGTTTGAAATCTGGCTGCACATTACATTTTAGGTTTTAAAAATACTTTTCACAAAGCATTCTTCAACTTTTATATTATTATTATTATCATTATTGTATTCTATATATTTCATATTATAAATAGAAAAGAAGATTAAATAGTTTAGGTGAATCAAAAACAAATGAGTTTTATAACAGAAATTATATTTCTTTTGCTATATATTCCATGTTTCTAATGAGCAACTTCATTAACTTCATTGTAGCAGTTTCCTTTACAACTGAATTCTGAGAAACCTAATAACCTTTTCCTCTAAAATTAAAAAGTTCTATTCCATTCTTTAAGCTACTTGCAGGGAGGCTCTTATTCACACAACAGTTTTCTTTCTTTTCTATATCAAAACTAAGTTAATTTAGCAATGATAAACTTTAAGTGGAGATGGGGACAGAGATGGATAGGTAGATACAGATATAGATAGATATAGATATAGATGACATAGGTGGATGATATGGATTGTACAGATAGGTTTCAATAGACATAGGTATAGATTATAGATATAGATAAAGATTATAGCTATAGATAACAGATAACAGAATATTTCAGCTGGAAGGGCCTATCCACAATAATCCAGTCCAAATGCATGGCCAGTTTAGGACTGATCAAAATTTAATGCATGCTATTATATATACATATTTTTGAAATGCCTCTTAAACCCTGATAGGCTGGGAGCATCAATAACCACTCCAGTAAGTCTGTTCCATTGTTCACTCAATAGAGAAATATTTCAAACTGTCAAGTCCAAACCTCCCCTGGTGCATCTTTGACCCATTCCCACGCATCCTGCCACTGGATCCCAAGGGGAAGATCTCAGTATCTCCCTCTCCACATACCCTCCTCAGAAAGCTGTAGAGAGCAATGAGGTCACCTCTCAGTCTCTTTTTATCCAAAACAGACAAAACCAAAGACTTCATCTTCTCCTCACAAGACGCTGTTCAGTCCTGTTTTGTTGCCCCTCTTTGGAAGCACTTGAGTACCTTTGTGTCTTTAACAGATGGTACAGACCAGCACTGCACACAGATCATAAGGTTAGGTGGCACCAATACCAAATACAGCAGGATCAGCACCTATTTTGACTGTCTGGCTGTGCTGTGTTTGATGCTCCCCAGGATCCAGTTTGCCCTCTTGGCTGCCCAGGCACACTGCTGGCTCACAGTGAGCCTGCTGCCAGCCAGCAACACCGGAACCCACTCTTCAGGGCTGACCTCCAGCCTCTCTGCTCCCAGTTCATACTTGTGTCCAATTTACTCTGTCCTAAGTGCAGAATCTTACACCTGGACTTGTTAAATTTCATGCCACTGATGATTGCCCAATGCTCCAATCTATCTAGAGCCCTCTGCAAAGCCCCTTGTCTTTCAAGAGAGTCTGCAGCACCCCCCAGAACGTCATCAGTGTAAAAGTTAATTGTGCGTTCAACTCCTGCATCAGAAATGATGGCTAAACAGCAGAAGCTGCACATACATCTGCAAACGTCACAATATCCATCAATGGAAAGAGAAAATACAGGTACCAGGACACTATGATGGTAATTAACACATGGTTAATTTTAGAAATACTCTGCTGAGCTCAACGTCTGGCTTAAAAAATCCTTAAAATGAGCAGGTGCCAACCCAAAATTGAATGTCAGTTTTTGATTCTGCTCTATATCCCTTTTGCCCTGACTTGTTTAATGGCCTTTATTATAATGTAGCTGTGACTAAATTTCAGTTCAAAAATTCTATTACTTTTCTCTTACTTTTGTTTTGACTCATTTTAATGTTGTTTAAATTTCATAAATATGAACATTTCAGTGTTTTACAGTAAAAAGAAATAATAATTCATGGGTTAACCTGTACTGACCATGGTCTGTGTGATGTAGTCTGGAAATGATTACTGCTCCAAATTTTGGAAAGTAGCAGAACTAAAGCATTAAGACTGTAAATATTCTTTATCATTTTTCCATCTTCTTTTCCTCAGTACATGTACTTACCTCTGTCTACAAAACAAGAATTTTCTAAAGTTGGCAATTGCATGATTTGATATCAAAATACTAGTTCAGCAAATTGCAAATGAATTTTGAAAAAGTAATACCAAATCAATGTTATATTTAATACATTCTAATCCTATTATCATTACAGTAAGAATCTCTAAAACCTATCACTGGAATCAATGGAATTCTTTTTTACTGATTCCCTATCTCAGGACTTGTTTGTCTTTTTTCTGTTCTCAGAATTTTGTGTTCTTATTCTTTAGTACAGAAGTGTTAGGTCTTCATAATACCAAATATCCTAGGAAGTCTTGGAAAGCCTTGAAATACAATATTGTGGTTTCTTCCCAGCAGTACCCAGAAGTCTGATACTAGGTAGAGTTAGCTTTTTTTTTTTTTTTTAAAATAAGAGTATTGATTACTCACGAAAGCATATTAATCTGAGTACTTCTCTTTTTTCTGGATATACTCCATCCAAAGTATGTAATAAACCATCTCTACTGCATTACAGTTTTGAAAGTATGTCTGAGGCATTTTCTTATTGTGCAAACTAGTAATCTGGAAAATTGCCTTTATTTTAGAAAATAGTATTTTTAAAAAATTATATAGGGATTACATGCTCTTATGGGTTCTTTTAAAATGATGACTTTTCAAAAAAAGTCTTAAAAGCAATTGAAGGAGTAAAGAATGTAAGGGAGGGAGTGCGTGGAATGCTTTCAGTAAGGAAAAAAAATCACCTTCTTTGATAATGTTAACTAGATACCAACAATTTCTGTCTTTATGACTTCTTCCTGGTAACTTATATCATTTCTTGGTCATTTTCATTTCTATTCCTATAACTGCCCCTCTTAAGGTTATTATATATAATGTAATTCTGATAGCTTTAATCAAGTGGCATGTCAGACTAGTCAGAAACAGAAAAAGAATGGAATAATGAGCACAAAGAGAAAAGCATATGTGAGAATATATGGCAGTATGATTGAGACTTGGAATCAAAGCTGGCTTTGATAATCTGCTGTTATCAAACCATTGCAACTGTATTATCCATGAAAACACCTATAAAAACTGAGAGTAAAACAACTACACTGCAATGAGCTAACTGCTCCTATGTGTAAACAGGACTTTCTTTGCTTCCTAAGTAAGCCTTACTCCAGACCAGGAAATCAGGACAAGTACAGTCACAATCAGGAAAAGTCAATACAGAAAAATAAAAATTAAATAGTGGTTCAGGTTCCTATGTGTCTTACTACATGACTGAACATACTAAATGCTGGAAGAGATAAGACTGATTTGCTTTTCTAAACTCTTCTCAATATCATACTGACTATTACGGCTCAGCTCTCAGCACTGGGCATGTATGTGTTTGCTTTTTACTCCTGAGACTCTGTTGACTTAGAGCAGATGGCAAGCTCTACTGGTAAAATGTGAAATGTTCATTTATTTAATTAAAAAACATCTAAAGAGATATTTCAGAAACACTTTGTCCACTATTTTTATTGTACTGCCTTTGTTGCACAATTTTCATGTATCATTCTTTATTATAGCAATTTAGTTTGCCGTGAAGTAAAATTATGATTAACTTATTTATTAAATGGAAAAATATATTTCTATATCCAAAGGGTAAATAGAAAAGTAGCCCTTAAGAGAAAAGGGCTTTAAATAAGTTGTTTTCATCTCAGCTCTGTATTTTACAAATTGGAGAAATCTGGCACTATAAATGCTTAAGCAGAAATCACTAATGTATTTCGAGATGAGGATATAAGAGCTTCATATCATTTTAGGTAATGTCTTCCAGTGAGTGTCTGACATAAAATGATGAGTCCTGAGTACTTTTAAATTACTATTAAAATTGCCTGAGGGCAGATCAAATGGGGTTTGTGCCAGGAAAAGTATGCCATCTGACTCAGGTAATCATTTTTTTTCAAAATGTGTTGATTCCATCATAAATATTTAATTCGGTCTTACTAAATGCACATATCACTTGAGCTTTTGTTATTTTTCCTTTATCACAGGCAGTTACTTCCTCTCTCCCCCATTGTTTTGGTCTTTGTTTCTTTGCTTTTTGGGGACTTTCAGGGTGGTTTTTGTGGGGCAGAAGGGAGTGAGGTTTTTATTGATTTGGTTTGGTTTGAGTTGTTTTGAATTTTTTTTTACAGGCATAGTCTATGCAGTTATTTTCCCAGAGTAAATAAGTAAACATACCAATCACATTTGTGATAGAGTTCACAGAAATCTGTGAGAAATGACTGGGATCTGGTGGTATCCTCTCAAGCACATTTAACAGCTTAACAAAACCCCCCTGAAGACCCTTAAACTTCTTGGAAAGTTCTAGGCATAGGGGCGAATATAATTTTTTAAAAATGTAATAAAACAATGTTGGTTTCTGCTGGCAGTAGGAGACCAGATCTCTCAAATCTTTCCAGAATGAATATAATAAGATAAAATTATAAAGTTTATTAATTTATTATTTTTTAATTAATTCTTTTCTTTTTCTTTGAATTTTCATCTTTTTTCAACAGAAACTTTGAAATGGTACCAGATAAAATATTAATTTAATCACAAAAATCAAGTCATTTGAGCTCTTTGGAAATCAATTAAAAAATATTATCATGCTAACCAGAGCAAAATATAAGTTTATGTTGATAAGGTGTTATCACCTTATCAATAATTGTTAGATCATTCAGCAAGTCAAATGAAGGTTTTCTGTATCAAAAAAATCTTGCACTATGCACTTTGTCTGAGTCAATCAATGTAATTAAGGCCAGAATTAATTAATAGAATCATAGAATATCTGGAGTTGGGAGGGACCTTAAAGATCATTCAGCTCCCCTCCTTGCCATGGGCAGGGACACCTTTCACTAGACCAGGTTGCTTAAAGTTCCATTCTATACCAGGCTTTGAACACTTCCAGGGATGGGGCATCCACTTCTCTGAGCAGCCTGTCCTAGTGACTAACTACTATCACAGCAAAGAATTTCTTCCTAATATCTCATCAAAACCTACTCTCTTTAAATTTAAGGCCATTGCCCCTTATCCTGTTGCTACATGCCCTTGTAAATAGACTTTCTCCAGTTTCTAGGCCCTGCTTAAGTAGAAGGCCACAATAAGGTCTCCCTGGAGTCTTCTCCCCTCCAAGCTGAACAGCCCCAACTCTCTCAGCCTGTCTTCATAGGAAAGGTGTTTCATCCTTCAGATCATCTTTGTGATTCCCACCTGGACTCCTTCTGTCCAGCTTGATGTCCTTTCTGTGCTTAGGACCCCACAGATGGATGCAGCACATCAGATAGGATCTCATGAGGGCAGAGTAGAGAGGCAGAATCCCCTCCCTCACCCTGTTGGCCACACTGCTTTGCATGCAGCCCAGGATTCCATTGAATTCCTGGGCTGTGAGCTCCCATTGACAGATCATGTCAGCCACCAACACCCCCAAAGTTCTTCTCCCCAGGGCTGCTCTCAATCCATCCTCAGCTCAGCCTGCATTTCTCCTTGGGTTGCCCAGATCCAGGTGCAGGACGTGTACTTGGCTTTGTTGAACTTCATGAGGTCTGCATGCACCCAACTCTCAAGCTTGTCAGGATCCTTCTGGACAGCATTTCCTTCCTTCCAGCAAGTGGACTGCACCACACAACTTCTTGTTGGTAAACTTGGTGAGAGTGCGGTCATTCCCTCTGTCTGTGCTGCCAACAAAGATGTTTAATAATATCAATCCCAATACTGACCCCCAAGGAACACCACTCATCACTGGTCTCCATATGGACAATGAGCCATTGACTGCAACACTGTGAGTGTGACCAGCCAGCTAATTCCTTATCCATTGAGTGGTCCACCTATCTGATCCATATCTCTCCAAATTGAAAACCAGGATATTGTGAAATACTTTGCATAGCTCCAGGTGGATGACATCAGTCATTACATTCATTTACATCCTGTTCAGTCCATTAACTTCTCTAGGCATGTTTCTATGAGGAAGGGTTTTGCATATAGCTGAAGGGGTTCTAGATTCAGGTCTATTGTATTTGTGTTCTCTGTTTGCTAGATTGCAAAAAAAAAAAAAAAAAAAAGGTGTGAAAATCTTATCAATATTTAAAACTGCTATACTTTCAACATGTTAATAACAAAAGGAATGTGATTTTTTCCTGAAGAGGATTTGAAAACTTAGAGACTGACTTTAGACTTAATTGTAATATTTTTTCTGCTTTTTCCAAAATAAGATGGAACATTCTTTCAGTTAATGTTAAAAATAAAATCTTGAGAAATGTATTAAAGAATGTGAGTGTGTTAATCTGTCCCGGTTTCGGAGACAAAGGTCTCAGGAGGAGGCACTCTGGGATAGGACACCTCCTCCCAAGAGGAAGAAAGGGTATCCCCTCTTTCCTCTGCAAGGAACAAATCGAAGGCAGCAAATGAAAGTGACAAAAAAACGGAAATATCTATTAACACAACAAATCAAACTATTGGTTAACACAAACAATAACCAGTAAAGAAAAAAACAGAGAGTGGAAAAGGAACAGGGTGCTCACTAGGGGCTGCAGGTTTCCCCGAGATGGGACCGGGGCCCACCAGGGCCACTCCACAGGCACCCTGGGGCTGGAGAGGAGGGGAGTGGGACAGCGAGACCGGGGTAGGGAAAAAACCAAACCAGCAAAACCCTTCCTTCAAGCACTTGGGGGAGAGCAGGGCAGAAGAGCAGCAGGGCAGCAGGGCAGAAGGGCAGAAGGGCAGAAGGGCAGGAGAGCAGGAGAGCAGCAGCATCACAGCTTCTCCCCAGGCTCCCTCGGGCCGTGGGGCCCAGCCATTATCGTTATCGGCTGCTGCTCGAGCCTGTCCCTTGAACTGCCACAGCTCCGGCCCTGCCCCCCAGGCTCACCTTAAAGATGCCGCCACCGTGGGCATTAAGCAAACCGTTAAGGAATAGTGGCTTCATGCTGTCACTCCAGGGCATAATCTCACTCCATCCAATACACAAATGGGTGGAGCTAGATTCAGTAGTGATAAATTTTGTAGAAGCTGGCTCTGGTGTTCACTTTGATCTGCCTTGAAGCCAAGTCTTTAATTTGTTGTTTCATTTTTAGTGCAGTATCTACCGCATTGCAATTTCCAGCCAGAACAACAAAGATAATATTTACTTACAGAAAGACTGACCTGACATGTGCACAACACTGAAGATGATCAGGTGCACTTTGGCTTCTTCCTGGCTCCAGCTATTCTGCAACTTTACCACATCATTGTCGAATTTCTACTTCACAGTAAGACCCAAATTCAGTTCTACAGAATAGACACTTTCCTAGTTAGAAACCTTTCCGTCTTCATGCATGTTAGTGTTTCTTCATGAGAAAAACACCTTTAATCTCCTTATATGGGGTGTTTTCAGAGCACTTTCTCTGTCTTCTTTCATTGAGTCAATTTTGACTTCCACCTCGACCGGCTTCTGCGTCTGTGTTCTTCTTGTTCATCCATTCTCAGTGGCACTTGCAAATTTTTTTAGCACACACTATGTTCAGTCATCAAAATTACAGTGCTACAGGACATTTTTCAGGTAGAAGACAAAGGACTAAAGGACCCACTTGACTAACACAGGGTGGTTGTGGGGTGAGATAGGTCCTCTGCGTGTTCTGAAAGTGTCTTTATTGCCCAGATAGATTGCTCCGGCCCAATGCATCCAATACCATGCAAGCAGACCTTTTCTCCCACCTCTGCCAGTGGATAGCACAGTCACATACACACACCCCAGAGCTTCTAATTAGCTCATGCATTATGAGAGACACAGAACACAGAGAGCCCAGATGCATGGAGATTCTGAAGAAGATTTATTCTCGAAGGGGTCCAGCAGCAAAAGACGCCGAAATGGCTGTGAGTGGTTATACACACAGAGGTCTAGGGCCAATAGGGTTGGCGAGAAGGCAGGGAGGTAAAGCAATAATCCAATGGGGAGAAGGGGAGGGTGGAGTAGTGATACACCAACAACCAATGGGGAGAAGGGAGGGGCAGAGTCAGGGATGCAACAATAACCAATCAACATAGGAGGAATAGCATAACTACATGAGACCATCCAATAAACACTCAGGGGGCATTTCACGTCTCAGAGCTGTCCCACCAGCATGCTGCTGGCTCTGGGAACCTCTCAGCTTCTCCGAGATGGTTTCAGCCACTGCAGCACTTGACATTCCTTCACTGTCTGCTGTTGAATTATTGAGATTTACTCTCTGATAACAACCAGTTTTGTGTCAGTTTTTTAGGACTTTTACCAAGACTGTATACTTTACTCAATTTAATCTGTGGTATAAGGTAGCTAACACAATAACCATGCTTTGTGGCTTGAGTAAATAGTATGCCAAGATTAATATTTTTAATATAATATCATGCCTTCATTAAACTTCAGCAGTATTACCCATAACTCTCACTTTCTATCTCAAGGATTTATTTCATATCAATTTCACTATTCTTTTCCAAGAAAATGATGAATTGATACGCAACTGTGACTATTGAGCAACAATAAGATGATGTAACTCTGAATAGTGTCCTAAAATGGAAGGAAATGCAAATGTTTGCTAAATGACCCAGGTGAAGTAACACCAGTTTAGGGTTCATATACATAGGCTAATATTCCTACGCTTTTAACATGAAGAAAAATTATTTGAAACATTTTTGGCCTAGAGTACAATAATTTTTAGACCTCCTAAAAGAGGCTTATGTTTTCTTCACTTTCCCATTCATTCTAAACTGTCTTGATCATTATAATTGCTTCATAATTGAGTAGTTAAATAATTACATTTCCTGTGACAGCTGCAGATTAAAGATCCAGAAGGTATTCACCATTCTCACTCAGCAATGAAAGCTATTTACGCGACTAGCATTTTACTCTTTTTATATCATTTTATGGCAACACATAATATCCTAAATATTCTGACCTATGAAGAATGAAGATCAAATTTTCAAAGGAAATTCAAGGTTTAACATGCAAGAAAAAATCAGAGAATGAAATTTAAAACCACCAAAATATTGCATTTTAAAACATGCTTAGTTATGTGGCATTGGATGTGGCAAAACAAGTTTCTGGGAGACAAATAGCCAAATAATGAATAAATCACAAAAAGGATGCAGACATTCTATCTGTCCAGTATCTGTCCCTGGACCTCAGTACTTTACTTTTAAATTAGCCCCTTTTATCTTCTTATCCCTCTATTTTTCTCTACGTTTTTCTCCCTAAACAGTCTGGATCCCTCTCCTGCCTACCTCAGTCTCATTGACAAAATGTCCAGTAATAAGCCCTGTACAATCAAAAAATTGCTTCTCCCCTGCATTCCAAAGTGTGCCCTCTGCCTCTTGTAGTGGCCTCTCAGATATGAGAAGAACATGCACAACCCAGTGAAGCTCTTGAGAACTTTTCTTCTGACTTGAACAGATCTTTAAGCAATGATTTTAAAATGTAAAGAAGAAAATGCTTCATATACTGAGATTATAGTGTATGACAAACTATAACCTAAAGAGAAATTTTGAATTCAGATAAGTGTGTAATAGAAGCCCTAGCTAGGCAAGATGTCATAAATGTAATTGTAATGCTGGAGGGCCATTAACTGTGAGTGGCATGGCTCGCCTGCTGAAATGTTATGCTGCTTATTGGTGTGCTGGAGTAGGAGTATAACAATATGCTAAAGTAATTTAATAAACTAAATGTAATCAAATCACTGAGTTACAATTACAGGTTTCTACAATACTTGTGATGTATTTCAAAATATGATGCCTTCAATTTTTATTTTTCTCAACCTTCTAGCAAAGTAGAATGCAACCTGTGGAAATACAAAATATATTAAGTTGGAAGAAATTGTTTTATAGTTCAAACAAAGAAAAACACTTTAAAATTTTTTAAAAGTGGTCTAGAAAAAGCAGTTGACATGATATTTCTTTACATTTCAGATATCGCTATTTGACAAAACTGTTATAATCTAGATATTATTCATATACTTTTGGATTTGGGGTTTTTGGGGGGTTTTTAGTTAATAAATTAACCTTGAAAGGTCATCCTCAATAATGCATACTGAAAAGAGAAGAAAAGAAAGGGAAAAATGAAAATGTGTACATAGAAAAGACAGGCCTGAAATACAGCTGCCTAGCAATGAAAAAAAATTATGTACTCTAATGAAATTCACATGCATTATTATACTATACCAAAGTACAAAGGATAACAGAACAGAATTCATGCCTTACATGACCAGGTGTAAACTAAGCTGTTGATGTTGACAAACCTACCATTACTTACCCGGCATTTCTTATATTTTTTAGAAGCACTACTCAGATGTTGTGTAAAAAAGCTCTACTTACTTCAAGTCATGTAGCAAAAAGTCTGTGATTCTTTCACTTTTTAATGATGCAGTCTGTCTTAAGAATAAAAACAAAACAACAGTCAAACACAAACATAAAGTCTTCTTCAACTGTTTTGTTCTCTTTTTTAGTCCTTCAACAACGAACATCTTTGTACATAGACGAAGGTTAATTTTGTTCATGAAATATTAAGGGAATACTTTTCTCCAAATTATTGTCCTTTTTTGTCTCAAAGTATTAAGTATTAATGTACACTTCTGGTAGAAAGAAGAGCACCAGGAATTTTACATAACCCTCTTTGTGACAAGACACTAATTTTGGTTTAGGTTAAAAAAAAATTCAGTAGTAATAAACTGAAATCTCTGGTCTGAGATTGTCTATATTCATCAACAGTCATTTTAGCTTAGTTGACTACCACTCTACCTGAGAAAGCTAGAAAGCCTACACTTTTCATTCTTTGATGGAATGATATTCTCTTTTACCATTTCATGTGTGAAAGCATTTTTACTAAGAAGAGAAAAAACTGTCATCATTTTCCCTGAAGCTTGATATGATTATTTGTTCACAATGACAGTTTGGTTTTGTTTTGTTTATGATTTTTTAGGTCTCTTTCTTCTCTTCTTAACTGTCAGCATACAAAAATGCTGTATATGTTTGCTTCTCTACTTCTAACTTGAAGTTGAAACTTGTATGTTGAGTTACAAGGAAATAGTACATAAGATTGTTAATAAATCTAAGAATAATTGTTGAAAAGAGAAACTTATGTTCAACAATGTAAATTAATGCAGGGAAAGACTTTCCACTTACAAGTCTTACAAAATCTTATTTAAGACCATATTTAGTGATGTTCAGCTCTTTCAACAGGCAGACAGGAAAATTAGAAGAAGTGAGTGATAGCACCTCTTCTCTCAAAATCTGTCACTACCCCATCAATACTCAAGCACACATATGTTGTATTGTGGATACTAGTTTTGCATTATTGGGTACCACAGCTGACGGTGGACAAAAATCAACTAGAACTTCAGAAATTCCAACTTGCATCGCAGCAAAAATCCAGCTCTATGCTACTCTGACAATCCTTGAAATAAGGAGGTGAGGCACCACGCCGAGTGAGAACACTGCACTCTCTGGCTTTCTTTCGGGGTTCAGGTTAAATATTTGAATGAAAGAGTCACACACGACCATCCAGCAGAGATAAGGTTCGATAGTTCAGATCATTGAAATCCAAAATGTTTTCATTGTGATCTTTAATTGCAAGGCAAGTAGCTGACATCTGCTTCCTGCCCAGAAGCCATAAATTAACCTCAGCTGCTTTACTGATAACACTTGCTCAGTTTACTCCAGTGATTTTAACTCTTTGCTATCTGAGTCATACACCCAGCTTCTCAGCACACTGTTGTGTTAATATTGATTGCTGTGCTCCTTTTTCTATTAGAAATGTTAATTGTTGAGAAGAACCAACTGAAATCCAAATGTATGGGCCATTATTATGTCTGCTTTGGTAGGATTCCACTTGCTGGATTTCAATATCACTTGATTTATGGCCATAATGCTTTTGCAAATCAGCCACATGAATCGGAATCTGTACAATGCTGGGAGAATTGGCAGCCTGCCTAAACATTACCTCTACCTTTTCTTTAATTTTTTTTTTCTCCTTTTCTTCTATAACTGTTTCTGCAGCTGCTCAATATTCAATAAGAGTAAGAATTCAGTTGCTTTTTCAGACTTTATCCTTTCACTCCCTGACAAAACATAAGAAGGTAACAAAATACTTGTGTTAACATGAATCATAGTCTTTGACATTTGACTTCCTGTCAGATGCTGCAGCAAAGAAAAATCCTTCCGCTTATAAAGATCTCCCCATATTATGGTCAAAAATTTTCACAACACAATCACATTGGTAGGTCAGTATTCACTCTGCATCCCCCAAAATCTGCAGTGTATTTTCCAGAGTAATGTTTAAATTTAGCATTTTGCATTGGATATTTCTTTTAAGTGTGTAGTATTTTTCACTTATCTTTGCTGTTTCGTATTAGTGATTTCAAAGAGCTTTGGAAATTTATCAAGATCAGTTTAAATTGAAATATTTTCCTCTAAGTCCTTGCAACTATTTCCAGTGCAAATTACATAGATAGATAGATAGAGGTATAGATAGAGATATATATAGATATATAGAAATACAGATATATATAATAGACACGTATTCTTTTGCGTCATCCAAATCACTAACCAGAACTACACAGTGTGTGCATTTATATGAGACCAAAGAATGTTACTCAGTTGTTCATGGAATTGGGCTGAATACTATGGAAACTACAATGGGTACCTTTGTTGTGGGCTTCCCAAATTCACTTCTCACAAAGGTTAATGGTTCTTTGTTTCTATAGAGACATGTCTTGAAACTGTTCAAGAAGCTGAAATTTTTCTATGCCAACCTCTCTCCTTTCAAAAAAACCTAAACCAAATTAAAAAACAAACAAAAAAACTCACCAAAAAAAGCTCACCAAATCAGACATAGCTACCAAGTGATAGGTAAGTGAGCTACTCTAGACATTCAGGTGAAAAACTTGAGGCAAGGAAGATAGACCCTTGCAGGAAGAAGATTTGGTCAGTGAAGACAACCAAAGTGAACATACCTAAGCTTATAGGCTGTGACAGGATGCTATCACAGGTGCTGTGAGAGCTGGAAGGTGCTGTTGTAAGGCCCCTCTTGAGAATCTTTGATTGATCAATGTGACTGGGAAAATGCTCAAAGACTGGAAGAAACAAAATATCAGCTCCCTTTAAAAAGGCTCAGATAGAGGGCCCAAGTAACTGGAGACCAGTCAACCTCACCTTGAACTCTGTGAAGCTGACGGAGCAGCTAATTCTTAAAACCACTTTTAAGAACATATAGGAGTTCAGAAGCAGTCACCAAGGAGAAGCCATGCTTGATCTACTTGATAAATTCCTATGTGGAAGTAAATGTCTATTGCAGTAACTGTCTAACTGTCTGTTACTGTCTGCTTGCACTTTGCTGAGGTTTGTGACGCTGTCTCCCATGAGATCATCGTAGAGAAATTGTTGATGTACAGGATGGATAAGCAGACAGTGGAAACTGGTTGAACGACCAGGCCCAAAGGGTGGTGATCACTGTCAAAGAGTCTTGTTGGAGGGCATTGACTTGCTGTGTACATTAGTGGACAAAGTCTGAGTCCAGTCCCATTTTTACTAGCAACCTGGCTGATAGGGTAGAGTGTACCGCCACCAAGTCTGCAGGCAACACCAAGTTGGGAGGAGTAGCTGGCTGATAGACCCAAAATCTGTACCACTGCCATTCAAAGAAATATTCACATGCAGGAGAAATGGACTGACATGAAGGGACCACATGAAGTTCAGCAAATGGAAGTGCAAAGTCCACAACTTGGGAAGGACCAGAGCAATGTACCACTGTATGCAGCAGCTGGCCAGCTGGAAGGCAGCTGCAAAGATATCCCAGCAGGGATTCTGGAGAATATAAGGTTGAATATGAATCAGCAATGTGCCCTTGTCATGAAAAAGACAAATGGTATCCTCAGCTACAGTAGAAGAAGTATTTTCAACAGGTCTGAGGGAGGTCTGATGCTTTCCCTTTATTCATCACCTGGAATGCTGTGTCGAGCAGGTCTGGGCTCTTCGTATTGCATGTACTTAAGAAAGTTCAGTGAAGAACCACAAGAATGATTAAGGGGCTTTAACATCTCTCCTATGAGGAAAGATTGAAAGAACTCTACTATTTAGTATAGGGAACAGAAGCCTCAGGGGAATATTAAGGTGTGTAAATACCTGAGAAGGGGTGTACAAAGAGAACAAGGCCAGGTTCTTTCCAACGGTGCTCAGAGACAGGACAATACACAAGGGGAACACAGTGAAACACGATATTCTTCCTGAACATCAGGAAACTCTTTTTTGCTGTGCGGCTGTCTGAACTGCAAATTGCTGACAGAGGTTACAGAATGTCCATCTTCAGCCACACTGGAAAACTACCTACACATGGTCCTGGGCAACTGGGTTTAGATGTCCCTGCTTGACAAGATGAACACACTCCCAAAGGTCCCTTCCAAAATTAACCATTTTATGTAATTCTGGGACAGAGATGAAGAGAAACAACTTTTGTTGAAGTAGAAAAGCAGTTTTTGCCAGGAAATTTTAAAATTCTCTGTCCTAGATAATTGTGTGTATACAATCATTTTATGATACCAAGAATAAGCCTGTCCTGAAAACCTGGGAAGAACTTGTTTTCTGTTTTCTACGTATAGGTGAAATACATGCATTCTCCAATACCCACTGCCACAATAAGACTCTATCCTGGCTTTGAAAATTTTGGTGTAACTGACTGCTTTCCCTGTGGAAGAAATAACATGATCAAAACAGAGAACCCCACAAAAACCCCCCAAATGAAATACACACACCAAACCTCCCAAATTAACCAAACTTACAAGCTGAACAATAGCGAATTTGTATAGGATTATCATAAATAGTACTTATAAGTGATAGGGAAAGTGCTGCTGAATGGCACCACTGTTATGCATATATATGGTTATTTCTTTTGCTTTGTTTCACTTTGTGTCTTGGGATGAGATTTAATATAAAGTTACAGAGATCTGTAGCAATATTCATGCAAAAATTGCATCTTTAACTCTGGCTGACTATTATATTTATTTATTTAAAGCATGGTGTTGAGTTCCTCTGAGTTTTTCTCCCGGACTTTTCCAGTTATGATTTACAGTCTCAAGAGTGCTGATGTGTCTTTTTGCAATGTAAAATGCTATGTCAAGTCTTGAACAGGCTTCTGTTAACAGTCAGATCTAGCCTATTATTTTGGAACTAGATCAAATTTAGCTACCTGATAGGTATTCCAAGTTACTAAAAAAAAAAAAAAGGGCTAGATATAAAGTATGTATACTCAAATAATATGCATATATATATGCATATTTTTTCTCTTTTTTCTCTTTTTTCTTCTACATTCTGCCATCCTGAAGCTTTATAATGCTGTCAAATTTCATATATTCTAAATGTGAAATATTCCCAGAAGTAGATTAGAGTGCTAAATTGTGTCAGTTTAACAAGACGAAGTTCAACTCAAGAGAGGAAAAACATAAGATAAAATTGTTTCAGTTGTTTGAAAACCAAACTCAAACCGTATATATGTCATGTTGACATATTTTTAAATAGAAGATTAATGAAAAATGTATAAATGGCACTATAAATTTGCATCCTTCTTTACAATAAGTAAGTATTTACTGCCCTCGACAGCTTCTCTGTCAAACCAGTAGCTGAGATACACCTAAGGGTTACAGATATCAGAAGAGAGAGCTATAACATACTGGACAGTATATATGAACATGTTGGTGGACCGAAATCGATTTCTGATGGGGCAAATGCTATCTGTTCACTGAGAGCCTTTCACTGAATGTCACTAATGCATTCCTTGATTATTCTTCAGGATGAATAAGACTTTCAAAATTAAGGGTGCAGAGTCTCAGACTCCAGGCTGTTTATTCATTTACATAATACACACAATTTTTGTATGCTAGTGTAGGCAGTTGTTTAAAAGGAAAATATTAAGCTGCAAAACAAAGATATTGGACACAGCATGAAGCGTGTGAAACAGGGTGTTAAACAAACAAGACAATTTTCATAATACAATATGACCGTCAAATGTGAAAAAAAAATCATATAATCTTGAAGTGAAGACATACCAGTAAGTCACAAACTAAGGAGTAACACAAGATTTTGGGGAACTTCCAGACTCTGCTAGAGCTTTCTACTGGACTTGACTGATTATTCTTCCCTGGCAAAATTGCCATGAAGAAAAGTACTTGAGACAGGGCATACTTTCAAGTATACTTAATCCATGCCCTCATTCTTTGTCAGTTTATCACATTTCATCACATGTGGAGCTACCATGCCACCTTATTATTAGACACTGATAAGAAACGCAACTAACAGACTACACAAGTTGTCTTCTATTTGGAGTTTTTTTATTGACCTCAGCACTCAGGAGACACAGAACACTTGCAATGCAATCAATAACTGCCTTAAGAGTCTGAGAAAAGTAAAGGGTCACTGTAAACCTTGCTTAACAGGGAAACTTTTAAAACTATGTTGCAGCAGCATGGCTGTGACTTGTCCTACACAGCTCAGGGCTCCAGAAAGTGCTGAACCTACATGGGTTTCCTGCTGGTGCTGGCTGCTGTCACTCTTCATCAACTTGGGGTACAGAAGTGTAAAAGTCTACCACAGAAAGGTTAAATAACAGAAAAAAGGAGCTGCTTGAAAAACCATTGTGTATATAATTCAAGGAATATAAAATCCTGTGGGAAATGATGGTGACTAAGAAAAGTGAGGACTGACTGTTATGCTAAAAGAAAGAAAGGAATGCCATGCTCTTTTGAAGACAGTTTTTATTACCTCTCTGTCTAACCGAGATTCAGCATTTAACTATCATTCCCACACTGATTGTACTCTTTCAGCTAAATGTAGGTATACCTGCTGCCATCAGAAACAGATTTTGGAAACACCAGCAGTACAGAAATTATTCTCTCATGTTTACTTCACAGTGTCCTTTTTCAAGTCTTTGAAAGTCTGTTCAGTCAGTGTGCATCTATGATCACTGATGCCATTCTCAGAAATACCAATTATTATTGCTTTTAAAGGACGTGAATATTTTTCTGTGGATTCTGGACAAAAAACCCTCAAACACAGAATTGAAAACTGGGAAGTTATGCCAACAAATTAATACTTTTAGTACTTGGAATCAGATTCCTGAATGACCTAAATGCATGGAGGCTGTGACTTTCTACAATATGACATTCCAGAGATTTCACATTTAACATGCTGTTGGTTGACAAGGACATTTTCAAGATATTTTAACTCTCTTCAATATCTGTTTTATTGTAGCAGTACTTTGATACATTTGCTTTGGGCTAAAATTTGCCCATGGATCTCGGTGACCATGTTCTGCTAACAGCACGGAGGAGCACTGAAGGAAGCAAGGTTCCATTTAGCCTTCAGAGTACCTCTGTCTATAACTTCAACAACATCCTTCTACATTTTCCATTAAGATTTCCAATCCCAGCACGAGTGTGTATCTTCTTCTGGATTACCTCTGGTTTAAAGTCAGAAGAAGACAGTATATTTCTCTGTGATATGGGTTTGCAGTAGACTTATGTAAAACAAATTCATTTTTGGATATTATTTAGCTACTAGATGCAGTACTCATGGACAGTTCATTTTAATCTCAGTCCAATGAACTTGGTGACAAATCTTGTAATTTTTTCAGACTGTTTTTTCTCTCAGTTTCACTGAACATGAGCATGTGACAAAGTGCAGAAACCAAGAGACAAAACTGTATCTAAGTTACTTAATTAACAGCTTCTCATTTCTCTTATTCTGTTGCTGCTTCATTGAAGCCTTGGGACTGCTTTTTTGTTCCAAAACACTGTGAATCCAGAGAAGGCACTGTGTAGTGAAACACTACATAATATTAAATGGCTTCCTTCACAGTGAAGAGAAAAAACTATTATCTACCAGAAATATAATTCAGAAATCCTATGCAACTTCCTTTGTTAGTTCTGTTAAGACAAAGGTACAAGAAATGCACAAGAATTGGCCTAAAGACACAAAACTTGACTGTAAAAGCAGACTGACTACTGGAGTGCTATCTGTAAGTTTTTCCCAAAATACTTTTAAGGACCTGTTTTGATAAATTGATGATAAGCAATAGTCACAGTAGCTTTGTTAAAACTGTTTCTTGGATGCTGAAATCTAATATTTAGACTTCTTATACTGACAGAAAAATTTTCAAAGTCTGTCAATGATTTCTTAGTGGCTCCAGTCATATAATGGATAGTTTAATATCCGTAGTGGACAGAAGTTATTAAAAAAGCTACATGGTTTAGGAGCATCTTATAGAAAAATACAACTTCCTTTGTCAGAGAGGATCTAAAGTCCTGTCTGGTGAATGATGCAAATGCGCTCAGTATTGAATGCAAGCTGTGTTACTGGGTTTATTCGTGATACCATTAGGTACGAGCTGTAGCGTGCATGCGGTTTCTCTGCTTAATAGCTCATTCATCAGTTTTCCCACACAGTTTAAGAGCAAAAAGCAGTCAAAGCTAGTCCCAGATCATTTAAAAATATATTATTAAATTCATATTTTTGTCTTCTATTTCTGCAGGCCACAGATCTGTTTGATTTTAAGATCAAAGATTATGCTAGTGACTGATAGGCTACTACAAGCTTTTGTCTTTCTCAGAAAGACAAGCAGGAACTTAGTAACACTGACCTTTTGACTCAAACTGCTAAATTCAGATGAGAAGTCATTGATGTGACACATGTACCTTCTTGCTGCATTTATCCTCCTTCTCTCCCCAAAACTTCCTAAGGGGTCACATTCCCGGAATGCTGCAAAAGTTAGAAAAGATGATGCAAATCTCTTCTCCAGAAATCCTGAAGTTATCTTTCTAGGGTGATACAAACCCAGGAAGAGCTTAGTTCTCATTTCTAGTCCAGATTTTTCCTTTGTCTAATTTGGAGAACAGGAGGCTGAGGGTTGACCTCAGTGCTCTCCACAGGTTCCTGCAGAGAGGGTATGAAGAAGGAGCTGCCAAGGTGTTTTTCTGGAGTTCCAGTGATAGGATGCATGGGAATGGGTGATGCCTGCATCCAGGAAGGTTCTTGACATTAGGAAGCCTGTTTATTTTAATGCCAGTGTGAGCAAATGCTGGTCCCCTAGAGAGGTGCTTGATGCCCAAAATCTGTCAGTGTTTAATAGGCATTTGGAGAATGTTCTTAATAATGTGCATTACCCTTTGGTCAGCCCTGAAGTGATCGGGCAGGTGGACCCAATGATAGTTGACATATCCCTTCCAGCTGAAATATTCTGTTTTAATGTGTTCTGTTCTAATCTTCCCTGTTTTGTTTTCAGAATTGTACTGAAAGTTTCTGTTCACACCTCTCTGACATAAATACATGCTGAGCAAGGTTCCAAGCTCTTAAAACCCATAGGTTTCTTCCTTGGCATAAACTCCATGCTCTAGTAACCTGTAGCACCAGTATTAAAGTCTATCCAAGCTGTAGAGATTTTGCAGTAAAATTAATCTGATTGGGTTGCTTGTTACAGCAGCTATAGTCTTTCTATGTAATTTTTGGTGGAAAAGGACCCCTTCCATATCCTTTTTTAAGGCCTTCTAAATCTTTATGTTTTGCTGCTGATGTCAAACTCAGGCAGTTTAATTTGCACATTAGTCTTTCACTTACACATTCAGCAAAAATTCCTTGTAGTTTCAAGCTTGATACCTTTTAGGTGTATAAGAATGTCTGTCTCTATACACACACTCCCCTACAAACACTTATACATTCCTGTGTATATACAAGAAAATATAAAACAATGTGTACAAATAAAGCAAATAAAGCAACTTTTAATGTTAAATAACTGGTATCACCACAGTCTTTAAAGATGCCAGGCATACCTATTCTGGTGGGATTCACAGTTAGCATAAGATCAGAAAGGTCTGAAATAAAAAAGAACTGGAAGTTTTGGTTTTTCCAGGACATAGACAAATCTTTAGAGATGAGACCTATATCTCCTTCAGATCAGATCTAGATGATGCCCACCTTCATGCAGAACTGACCATTCAAGTGTAAGGACGCTGATAAATCCTCATGGATCTTGCAAGTTACATGGCTATTTTAAAATTTAGTGTTTCAATTCAAATTTAAGACCAGTACCTGTTTTTTTTCAGTATAGTACTGCTTAATACATATACAGAATTGAAGACCAAAAAGATTGTAATCTCATCAAGCTCTTCACATAGAGACTGCAGTGGGCAATATCCTCAAGATTTTTTATAATGTCCAGTGCTTCAATTAGTCAGACAAGAACTTAGGAATGGTGACGAAAAGCTAACATTTTTATAACATCTGTCAGAACCTCATGGTCATGGATGAATGTAAATAAACAGAAGCCCTGACACATTTTTAGAGATCTCAGTGTTTATGTACATGTATTTAATTATTAGCATTCCAAATTAAGCAGAATACATTTGCAACCAGGATGTTTTGTAGTCTAAATTACAGCAGAACATATATTCTTTGGCTGAAGTCAGACTAAATAAGAATGAGCCTTGTTCCCAAATCTTAACCAACTAAAAAAAAATAAAAAGAAAAAATAAGAATAACAAAACCAGAAAAACCCCAAACACCACAATTGACACTCATCTGTAAAGATAACAATCTTTGGAAGGCAAATATTTAAGTTGCACAAACAGATAATCAGATTAAATGCTAGGGATCTCTGTAAGTACAATAACTTTTAGGTTCAGTGTCAGCCAATTGACTTAGAAACCAGAAATTTGTCAGCAGTTATCCAGCATACAAACACTTTATCGCAATCTGTTTTATACCAACACTGTTAGCTGTGTGGTCATTTTGTTTCTATTAAGGCATCTGCCCCCTCTGTTGAATGCAGGGCACCATAAACAGTTATCACATACTTGTAGGATATACTGTTTTGAATCCTGATTTTGGACTAAGAGTCCTACAGCAGAATTATAACAAAAATAGATGAATTGGTTGTTAGAAGCTTTTCTAACTGGAGTAGACACATTACGGAGAGCCTTAATTTGTAATGCAGAAAATGAAATTCTTTCCCTGATGTTTTAAATGGTGGCTCAGACAGCAATTAAATATATTTCTGTTCCACATCTCTGAGACTTTCAACACTGATTGTTGCTGCAGTAAATACAGACGTGACATGATATAGGTATGGCATAATCTTAACAGAAATGGCTTTCTACTAAGTAAGGGAGAGAACTGGAGCTTGCTGAAACAATATTTCAGAAGAGAATACTCAGTCATTATACAGTCTATATAGACACCTTCACGCTCTTAATGTACTGTGGGCAGCATGTTATCCTGAAGCCTCTGCTAGTTAGGGATGTATTTGAGGCCAAATTGCAGTACAATATTCCTTTTAAATCAACCAAATATCTAATGCTGAATTTGGTATTTTGAACAATGCCAGGAGAGGAGGGGCAGGGGTGCTCAAGCTGAGGTGGGAGAAACAGGCCTAATTTGTAAAATGCTCATTGGGGTTCAGTGTGAAGACCAGATTTTTCAAATGCCTGGGAGAGGCCATGGTCATAACATCAGAAGATTCATTGAAAACACTGGATAGCCTCTGTATTTTTAAGATTACGTAGCAACTAACATTTTGCTCTCACACTGCTGACTTTAAAAATCAACTTTTGCATCTGATGAATGGTATTGGCTTATGTTTATCATCAATAGAAAAGGATGTTTTAAAATGAATGCAAAGCATCATGAACATTTACAGTGTAGATTTTTAGGCATTAATTTTACTGACAAGTATTAACAAGTGCCATGAATTTCAGTTCAAATATTTTAACATTATTAAATTCTGTTGCTTTTTTGTCTCAACTCTGAAAAAAAAAAAATTAGATAATTCATAAAGCTTGTTGGCAAAGAAGAGCAGTTGCCCTTTAAAATGCAGACATATGAACAAAAAATAAAGTCGCCATCCAAAAGATAAAGCTGTGTAACAGAGGGTCTCCATGACCCTTAATATCCCATTGGTGGCTCTTTCTTTTGTCCTCAAATTATGAGCCAGACACAGTTAAAGGGATGAAAGGGGTTTTATCTTGGTATTTAATAAGGATCCTCAGGTGCACAGTTTGTCAAAGTGGAAAACGCCAAAGATTCACACCACGCCTGCCACATATAAAATTTTTATAGACCTTGCAAATTAGCTTATCTGAAAAAGGTTCCTCAATAAGAAACTCAATAGATTAAGTAATGTCCCCCCTATTCTGGCAATGTCTAAAGTCTCCCCCCTCAGATGAGGCTTGAACCCTGTTTACAAAAATATGCCTGAGAGACCTGGTTTCAACCTTGGCTGAAACCTTGGTTTCTGTGGAGAGCCAAGATAACATATGGGCTTCTGGACTGCAACTGGGAAACTTTTAGAATGATTTGTCTTCCTGCCTTGAAAAATACTGGAACTAAGTTATAATCTCAGGCTATAAAAACTACAAATATGTATGCTAAGAATACAGAAAATATCAAGGTATTCCTTGATTTTTTCAGTTCATCCACCAGGTTCAAAATCACTGAAATGGCACTTTAAACTTTGTGCTCCTTTTGTTCTCTCACTGCCATTGTTACTGGAAATTTTAGTTTTTCGATAGCAATCTTCTTTCATGCTTTTCAGTGTTGACATTGATACATTCGCTTTCTGAGAGTGTTGTGAATGAGGGGTATGGCCAGTCACAGAAACATTGTCAGGGATTTGGCAAAAGCAGGATTTTGTATGAATTTGTGGAAACATGACATTACAGACTCTGATTGCAAGGTTCACTCTATTACTTACTGCATAAGCTAAAGCATACAAAGGAATATCTAATTAGAAGCAATTTGGAACGTTTTACATGGAAGGTGGGAATGAGAAAGGGAGTAAGAGTGCAAAGGATGTAAATGCAAAAATAAGTGTTCGAAAGGGTTTAGCAGCACTTAATCATTCAGTGCTTTAACTTTTACAAATTTGACCAGGTTTACTACAGTTTTAACAATGACTTACTTGTAGATTTGAGATAGTGTTATTCATAGCATAATCTATTCACAGACAGAGCTTAAAATTAGGTGCACACTTTTTCTAAGTGTGTAAAGATCCCTATCAAAAATTCCCCTCAGCTTAAGTGAAATAGTCACATCACATCACTTTGTGCTTCCAAACAGACAAGGTTTGCACCCTGAGGAGTGTGGAGATCTGTATGGGTGTGGGTGTTGGCATATCAGCCTATTTGTCAGGGATGATTCTTCAAGTATCAGAGACTTGAGAGTTTGTGAGATCTGAGAAGTGTTCCATTCACAGGAAGGTGATGGTGCAGCCGCTACAGCTCAGGAAAGCTCAAGGGGCCTCACTTAAGACTACTGCTCATAGGGTAGCAAGATGATTGTCTTGATCATCAGTAAGTAGCCATTCTGTTCATAACCCAACTCGGTAACTACTGGGCCTTTTTCCCAAAATGCCGTAATAATGGTACCATTCCACTAGGGCTATAATTAACAATTGTACCACTCCATGTAGGCTGCAAATTCAGGTAAACATTTTACCAAGGCTATAACTGATGATTGCTTGTCATTTGTTTCCCACCTCAACTGGGTAACAATTGCACCATGAGCGATCTGGAAGTGCCTCACAGCTTGACTGGTATGGTCAAGGGAAGCTTTGCTGCTCAGAAGGTTTGGTCAGGACATGAGGATGGGGGCAGTGTGTGTGTGGGAAGTGCATCATGACAGAGAGATCTAGGGATAAAATAATTTCAAAACATTTGTGGCGGGTCGGCCCCCAAGCTGCCTCCACCCCCCAGGCCGGGGATGCCTCCTCTGGAGGAGGAGAATTGCCTGGGTGGGCCTCTGGGGCATGAGTCTCTGGGTCTGCCCCTGAATTGTAGGGGAAGGTGTGCCCAGGGCTCTGACTGCGCCCTCTCTTCCAGCAAGTTCTGTTCAGTTATGTATCTCATTGGTTTATTTGAATTGTAACCCACCCCACTATGTAACTATTGGTTCTGTATGCTTGTCCCGCCCTCTCCCTCTTCCCTCATTGGTCGTCCCTTTCCCAATATAACCGGCTGCCTCTAAGCAGTTGGTGCCATTTTGCCAAGCCATTCTGCCAGGCTGTTCTGCCTCACCATCTGCTTGGCAGTGGCCCTCCTTCCCTGCTCTCCCTCCTGATCACCATGAACCCTCTACCTCAATAAAGGAGAGCTCGGGGAGGAGCATTTCCCCCCACCACCCTTTGCCTCGTTGGCCTCCTCTTTATTTTCGACTACTACAGACATTGGCCTTTTTTCTGCTCTCTTTCCATTAACACGTAAGATTTCTCTCATTTGATCTAGATTCAGCAAATTACTTATCACATTCTCATATTTAAGGAAACTCTTTCATTCTCAAGTGCTTCTGCAAGTGTTACAGAATCACTGGATGGCTGAGATTGGAAGGGATCTCTAAAAGACATCTTACCCCAGTCCCCCACTCAAGCAGGATCACCCAGATCAGGTTGCCCAGGACCATGCATAGTAAGTTTTTTAATATCTTCAAGAACAGAGTCTCCACAAAATTTCTGGGAAACCTTCTGCTGTGCTCAATCAACCACACAGCAAAAAGGTTTTTTAGGATCGTATCATAGACAGTACTGGGAGTCAAGGTACAAAATAACCTATTCCCACCTCAGCAATCAAGGCAGTCATGTTATTGCAAGAGGTTATCAGGTTGGTTGAGTATTACATCCCCTTGGTGAAGCTGTGCCAACTACCTTCTTGTCCTTCATGTGCTTAGAAATGGTTTCAAGAATTTGTTGAACCCTAACCTTCCCACAAATGCAGGTGAAGCTGACTGACCTGCAGTTCCCTGGGTAGTACCCTGGTCTTGCCCTTCTGAAAGACAAGAGTGATACTTGCTTTCCTCCAGTTCTCCAAATTTCCATGATCAAAGTTTATTGAGAGTGGCTTTGAAATTATTTCAGCCAGCTCCGTCAGCACTCATGGCTGATGTCCACTTTGTTTCAGTATCCTGGAATCTGTTCCTCTTTCACAGGTATAAGCTTTCCTTGCTCCAGTCTTTTGTGCTGCCCTAATCTGACCTTGCCCACTTCCAGGGATGGGACAACCACAATTTCTCTGGACAACTTGTCTTACCACCGTCATGGTGAAAAAAAATATTCCTTATATCTCTAATCAAAATTGACCCTCTTTCATTTTAAAACCTTTGTCCTCTCACAACAGGTACTACTAAAACATTTGTTCCCATCTTGCTTAAGAGCACCCTTCTAGTATCAAAAAGCCACAGTAAGGTCTCCCCAGAGCCTTCTCTTTTCCAGGCTGAACAAACTCTTCTTTCTCAGACTTTCCTCATGAGACAGGTGGAGTACAGGGGCAGAACCGCATCCCCGGATCTTCTGGCTATGCTTCTTTTGACACGGCCTAGGATCCTGTTGGTTTTCTGGGCTGCAAGAGCATATTGGTGGCTCATGTCCAGCCTCTCATCCAACAGCACTCCCAAGTCATTCTTGGCTGCTCTTAATCCATTCATCCTCCAGCCTGTGTTCATACCAGGAGTTGCTACAATCCAGATGCAGCATCTTGCACTTGGCTGTGTTGAACCTCATAAGGTTCCCATGGACCTACTCCTCAAGGTTGTCAAGATCACTGTGGATGGCATCTCATCCTTCAGGAGTGTCAACTACACCATGCAGCTTTGTTTTGTCTGCAAACTTGCTGGGGGTGCACTCGATCCCGTTGTCTATGCCATTGATGAATTCATTAAACAGCACTTGTCCCAGTATGGACCTCCAAGGATCACCACTCATCACCAATATATGTGAGGACACATTCAGTCTACTTAAAAATTTAGCACTCAAGAGATAGAGCTTTCACAGAGAAAGATTTCTACTCCTGGGACAGAAAACTATTATTGGAAGTTATTATAATTAAACCTTGCAAAGTCTTGGCCTTTTTTTCCCCCCCAGACCTACTTTATATGTTCCTTCTTAAACTCTTTATTTGTTCTGTCCTTTGCAATAAAAAAGCCAAGATAAGAGAAGGGTATTTTTAGTTCCTCTATCAGAAGCCTTTTATAAGAAGAGTAGTGGTTCACCTAGAAATATAATAAGTGGTTTGTTTTGACTTTAAAACCTGCTTATAAGCACATTAAACAGACCCAATGGGAGATGGATGATGTGGAAGTCTGGATCTTTGCTGACAACCTGTGGAACATTTTTACTATAATAATGTAATGAATAAATAATAAGAAATGTGACACTCTATTGCTGTGGTTTATTACAACATATTATTCATGCAGCTAGAGAAAGGCACCCTCTAACATAAGCATTCATTCACCAGGGTACTTCTCCCATTCCAGAGGACCTGACCTTACCCTCAAAAGCAGCTAAAACAGGGGAAAAGTAACATCATGCAAGATTTATTTTTCAAGTCATCCTTAGCAGTATTCATTTTTAGGGAGTGGGGGGAAGCAGGGAGAGAGGGAGAAAGAGAAAAAAGGGCTTGGAAAATCAGAAATTGGATTCTCAGATGATGCTATGAATGCATCATGTTATGGGTACATACGGACACTATTAAGGACCTTCCAGGGGAGGACAGGGACAGAGGAACCTGTCAACTGATTCTCATAGAAAGATTAATTGAGCTATTTGATACATTTTGTTTTAAATCTAAACTTCTCTGGTTTGGTTTCAGTGATTGTCTTGTTGGCAAATTTCTGCGAAAACAGCTACAGTTGTAGGGTTCACCCTTTTGGCCAGATGTCTTCTGTCAGAGAGTTTGGACTTGTTTTCTTACTGACAGAAGATGCAATTTCATTTGTCTCCCACGTTTCTCAATTTGCTGACAGACACAAAGTCTCCTTAATTCTGTTCATTTAGAATAACAGAGTTCAATCAAGTTGCACTTAGCATAGGATATTTAAGAAAGAGTTGGGGTATTGTGTCGGTGTATACATCAGCAGGACGATTTGCCAAACACATTGCATTCAAAGGTCTCATTAGAAAGAGCATCCATCCCTCACATTTTGTAGATTTGGTAGGATATTTAACCCTAAGAACTGTCCCATTCTTGAGATCCCATTCCTCTTTTATACTCCACAGAGTCTCATCCAAGCATAAAATCTTGATTAGCTTTTGGATATCACAATTTAAACATAGAATGTTAAGTAAGGTGAGGTTCTTTTCTCCATTCAATCACAGTAAATTTCACTGCTATGAGCAGAAAACAGAATAGCAATTAATAACATGTAACTACCTGAAAAGTGAAAAGAAAGCAACCAGGGCCATTGAACATTTTTTGGACCAGAGTTAAAACAAAGGTTTCATTTAAAACAATTTTTATGCGTTTTATGGGTTTGAACATTCAGATTTCAGAGAACTTTTACAGTACCAGAGTTGATTATTTTCTTTATTTGCTTTTGTGATTTACAAAGTTTTAAGCAGCACTTGGATGTTCTATATATTAGAGTATTATTTAATTTTTCTCTAAATGTCCTCCTTTCTGTAAGTGATTCTCACAACTGGACAGCTCTTTGCAGAAAAGATTTTGCTAGATGTAATCACCTCTGCTCTTAATATTCCACATATATCAGCAGGAAAACATTGATACCTCTAAATGAGGTTTGTTCTCTGAAAGCATGTGGATGATCCACAATATTAGTGAAATTTGGGTGTAACTTTAAAAAAAAAAAAAAAGCTGGTTCAAGGACAAAATATTTTCAGGAGATGTTTTGTGAAAAACAGTTGTTTCCTAAAGAGTGAAAAAGTAAACAACCCACAGATAAATTCTTGGTCATGCATTTAATTTCATTTTGGTCAAATCTTACTAGCATAATATTTTGTTCTTAATATGATGTCATGGATTTCTGTTAGCTGTCTATGGGTCCTATCCTGACATTCTCCTTCCTGTTATGAATGGTAACCAACAGAACAAAGGCAGATTTTAAGAAAGATTTGAAAATAAGGTAAATTATAGGGTCAGGAAAAAAATCTCAGTATACCTGTACTATTTTAATAAGAACATATTCAGAAAAAAGAAATAGAAATATGTCAGTTTAAGAAATATATTTTGGGAAGCCTTGTGCAAACTGTGGAAACACATTTTTTAGTTTCAAAGCTTAGGGCTTTTTCTAACACAAAATATATGAAAATTTAGGTGGCAATGTAAATTGAAGCATTTACATTGCTCAAGGGAACACTGAGGATTTAGGGACACATCTGAATTTTGTTCCTTACGCACATCTGTACAACACTACATGTAGTATGAGAAACAAACAGGTTGAACTGGAAGCATTGGACAGTTCTCAAAGCTGTGATGTCTTTGTTGTTAGGAAGACTTTGTGGAATAAATCCTATGACTGTAGTGCTGTTCAGGAGTGATATACAGGAAAGGCAAGGTGAAGGAATTGCACTGAATGAACAGGTGAGGTTTGACTGTACAGCCTCACCACTAGTGATGATGTGGTTGAGACACTCTGGTTTAGAGGGATGGAAAAAAGAGAAGATATTGTAATGAGTGTCTGCTGCCAATTGCCCAGCCCAGCTGATAATATTGATAAGTAATTCTGCAGGCAATTAGAAGAAAACTCTGGATCAATAGCCTTTGTCTTGAGCTCTTAACTTCCAAGACATCAACTTGGAGTACAGTACAGTTGTGACAAGAAAGTCTGAAAATCCTGAAATTTGTGAAGATGATTTCTGGTCAATATTACTCAGTGAGCCAACTAGAAAAAATGCACTTCTAGAGATGCTATCTGCAAATACAGAAGAATTTGTGACTTAATCAAAACTGCCTTCCTTAACACATATCTCATATGCACCTTGGAAACTTTATCCCCTTCTACAGCACATGAAGGTTTTCATTGGGCAGGGACAGCTTGACTGGTAGAGCTTCTGGTGTTAACTATCCAGGTGGCCTACACTAAATGTACATCCCAATGTTTGAAGGTTCCAACAGCCCTTGCTCCCAACATGGTTTCCATGTCCTTCTTTGAAGCCAGAGAGTCCCTTACCCTGGCCCCTGGTGGTTGACATGAGACAGTACAGAACACCAATCTAGACAAAACTACATGGCACTAGGCCCCAACTCCTCAGGGCTACCACAAAAATTAACTTTGTCCTGGATGGAACCAGGACAAGAACTATATCTGATTGGTTAACAGACACCAGTAATTTTCCTCAGAGCTCAACTTATGGACCTATTCTGTTCAATGTTTTTGTAAATTATTTGGATACAGGAATTGAGCACACCATTAAGGTTTTTACTGATGACATGAAACTGGGAGGTGCTGTTGACTCTTGAGGTGTGACAGGTCTTGCAGAGGAATCTGTGTAGATTGAAGGATTGGACAATCATCAGCGGCATGAAATTTAACAAGATAAAGTGTCAGATTATGCATCTAGGAAGGGTTACCTCTGGACACTAATATGAGCTGGGAGAGGAGAGTCTGGAGATCAGCCTATTAGAATAGGATCTGGGAGTGCTGGCTGTCAGCAGACTCACTGTGAGCCAGGAGTGTGCCCAGGCAGCTGAGAGGGAAAACTGCATCCTGGGGAGCGGTAGAACCAAGTGGTCAAAAGCAGAGATTCAAGAAATTCTCCTTTCAACAAATTCATAGGGAATCTGATTCAAGAAAACAAAGACCACCTGTTGTTTAGATGTAGATATTGGTGATGAATGGTTGTGAACCATTTATTTAAAAGGACAAAATAAAAATCATTTAGCAGTAAATATAAATGTTGTCAGAAATTACAATCTGTATACAGGAGCAAAATATTTAATTCTTGTAGAGACTGTCTATAAGTTATTAGATTTCCTGGAAATAGCCTTATGGGAGACAAAGACCTTTAAATCACAAGACTGTGTTCCTATTATTCTTCTGTTGCTGTTTATTTAGCTCCGATGTGTTAGCAATAAATAGAATGACATTGTGACATCTTGATGTTACTTGGTGACATCTTTCAAGGAACTTTGAGCAAGATATTTTCTTTTATTAATAGTATGATACAGAAATTCTGGTCTGACTTATTGGAAATTCACTTTACTGAAAGCAATAATGGGCACCGAGAAGAAAATCCTTAGGATGATATAGTGAAAGTGAAATTATTATTTTATCATCTATAAAGTGGGTCATCAATTTCTATTGAAATATATTTTTGATGAGGAAGTTTCACACATGGGAGAATTAATACTGGTAAAGGAGACAATAATTTGCTTATAGAAAAAAATTGATCCTAAAATTCATAAAGCTATTAATTGACAAGGGACTGTAAGAGGTTTTTTTACCTTTAACTATTTTTGCCATGTGTGCGGTATGCTGACTCTAAATTGTGGCTGCACTGGAAAGATAACAGCATGAAAAATTATAAAGTGGTGCAGATATCAAAGAGGGGTACAAGATAAACAACTTAAAACAATGCTGATTAGTAGTTGGACCCACAATACAGCAGCATGGCAAAAGACAGAAACAAGAAACTGTGTAATAGAAGGAGAAATTAACATGAATTTCTGGTCAAGACAGAAATTACAAAAACAGCTAGATTACAGATTAATAATTAAGGGTATAAATCAGCAAAATTTGGATTTATAGGGAAAGAATAAACAGATTAGAGCCATTTAAAAGAAACAACTGTAGAGATTGGGAAAAACTTGAATGCTGTGGTGGTCTCAAACATCTTGAGAGTACCAGGGAGCCGAAAGCTCCCAGGACAGGAGAAACACCCCCAGGGTGCTAAATGGTCTCTCTGTAAGATTATGTTAATCTTCTTACATTGATTGGCCTTAACCTAGTCCCTGACTCTGCCCCTTCCTTCTCCCCACTGGTTGGTGTATCACTGACTCTGCCCTTCCCTTCTCTCCATTGGTTCTTGTTGTATCACACACTCAGCCCCTCCCTTCTTCCCAGTTGTTGTGGTTGTATTTCTCTGCCTTCTCTCCAACCCTGTTGGCCCTAGACCGCTGTAAGAATGACCACTCAGAGCCATTCGCTTTCTTTCGTGGTTGGACACCTTTGAGAATAAACGGTCCTCGGAACTCCACACGACTGGGCTCTCTGAGTTCTTTGTCTCTGGTAATGCACGAGCTATCCAAAGCTCTGGGGTGTGTGTGTGTTCGTGTCTTCCACCGGCATGGGTGAGTGAAAGGTCTGCCTGCACTGTATCGAATGTACCAGTGGGGATGATCTCAGATAAGCCTTAGAGACACTTTCGGAACATGCAGAGGACCTACCCACCTCACCACCTCCCTGCATTACTTGAAAGGGACTATAGAAATAGAAGAGTTCGGGTTTGCCCTGAAGTAGTCTTATTTCTGGTTAGTGTTGCAGAAGATGAAAATAATCCTGCTCTTATGACTACGCCTTAGTTTGAATGACTTCTACAGTCAGGGGATTCCTGGAAGTTGCAGAGTGCCTGGAAATGTTTTGAGGGCAGTTATGAAGGATCCTGACTCTTTAACATCACATGTGTTCTGTAAACGTTATTGTACCCTACTAGTATACCTACATTTTTAAAAAGCCTGAAGATTTTCATCCTCCATCTTCTTCTTGTTGCATTAATGTCCTTAACAGTGAGTAAGTATAAACGGTTTTGTCTCCCCTGTTCTTTTGGGGGAATGTTAGCAATATTAAGAAGTACCTAAACAAGAAGAAATGTCAATATTTTATTGTTTTCATTTATCTGTGTTGCAAAGGAATAGTTTTAGTTACAGAATATGAACTAAAACTTCAAATTGTTTGAGACTTCAATAGTTTCCATAAGAAATATATGATTCATGAAAATAAAATCACAGTAGCATAAAACCCCAAACAACCCACAGTTTTCCTGCAAAATATACTCACAGTACTGAATTTGACAGCTACTTACATCAGACTAGACTGCTAAGTCTTTTACCGTGATGTGTGTTAGATACTGTCTCTGTATCAAAAAATCACAGAAGCATGATAATTTGAGATCTTATAAATAAAATTTAGATGCAAATACTATTTGCAATAAAGTCTTGAATTATGGTCTTAGTTTAATTTGTGTTCTGGACAATTAAATTCAGAATACTACTAATTAAGTTATCATTGGAAGTTTCTCAGCTAAAAAAATTATTTTAAAACAAGATTTTGAACCATTAAATTCAGATGTCTTTTACCTTCTGAAGGTCATTTGTGCTGTATGTGTGAACAAGTGTCAGCTTGTTTCTTATAGTAAGTGTTGCTTTGTTAGAAAGGATATTTCATATGTTTTAAGAAAAAGGAAATTGGAAAAGAATTCTGTATTTTCTCTCTTTTTTATTCCCTGCAAGGTACAGTAAAAAGAAGAAAGGTGACAAAACCCAATCCTTGCCATTTCTACCATCTTCCAGGAGAAAAAAAAAAAAAAGGAACGGTGGAATTTAAGGATCTGTGGTTTTGGCTCCATTCCTTTGTTCTTACTGTTTGACCATCTCTTTAGTGGCCTGTGGTTTGAGGGTATGCACACAGAACTCCTACCTTTCCCTAGTAACTCCAAGCCTACTGGGCAGACTAGGTATAACTCTCTAGTCAGCTGCATTTGCAGAATGCAGCTTGTTGAGTTGTTTCAGGACACAGAATTGGCACCTCCACGCTTATCAGAGGCTTCATTTACTTTTTTAAGTAGTGCAGAGTAAGTAACCTTTCTCTGTTTCTATTTCTGTCCTATGAACTACAAGAAACTCACTCTTCTTAAATTTCTGTCTCTTTGTTTCCAGACATTGCTTTAAAAAGCAGAAGCCTTTGTTTCAGATACTGTTTCAGAAAGCAGGTTTTTAGTGGGTTTCTTCTGGACTTGGAATAGTATCTGGGTTGGGTCTGCTGTAACAATGAAAGATATTTCTTCAAAGTATGTCCTTCATTGAACTATTACTTTGGTCATGATGCATTGTAGTTTAAGGGTCTCAGACCTTTTATCTGTGAAATCGTGATTTTTTGAATTTGTAGATAATTATAGATGAGAATGAGAAAATGAATGTTTGAATGAGAAAATGATGAACAATTTTCATACAGGTCATGGACAATCCTCAGCACCTCTCTGAGTAACTTATGAACTTGCTTTTTTTCAAAATTGCATCAATCCTTTACAATTGGTCATTTTGGCACCAATCTGTCTATTCTCTAAAGGAACAGATAATTTTTTACTATTGTGTCTTTAGTTCTTCACTTACTAAAGTTATATTGATTAAAGTTATATTGAATTGAAAAAGTTTGATCACATTAAAAGGATTAAATTTTCTCATAAAGTCACTTTGCACTCCAGTTTTATCCGATTAAACACTTTCTGTTTTAAAACAAATGAAGTTTTAGTAAATGTTGCTTTTCCTAAATCAATAGCAACCACAGTGGTAGCACACCCAGTATCTGGAAATAAGGTCCCAATTTAGTAGTAAAATAATGGTCTTTTGGAAAGGAATGGGTGCCTTTTTATATCTGAGGTAATGCATGTGTTAGCACAAACAAGAAAGACAAGGAAAAAAGTTGTCATATGCTGTCTCAAAACAAGGAGATATTTTTATAAGAAAAAGTAAAAATCACCATCATCGGTATATGAGCAGCCCATGAGTTGTTTATATTCTCTGGTAGACATTATGTTTATGCCACAAAGACTGATGAAGGATAATGCAGAGGTACCAGAATAAGGGGAAAAAAATTGCTTTTCCTTGTCATATAGTTAATTTAAGGTGAAGATTATGACACATTTTTTACCATTGCTGTGACTAAGGAATATAAAAGATAGGAAAATTTTCCCTTATTATTTCATCTCCAAACAACTCACAGCGAAAACCCCAATGCAAACCTGGATTTAAGGGCTAAAGTTTTCATAAGATCTCTACACTGTTTAGTTCTGATGGATTGCTTCCTAATTAAGAGAGTAGAAAGCAGAATTGATTTTTCAATTGCTACCTAATTCAAATCAGAAATAAGCATCAAATTCTGTTCTTTTTCACTAGAACAACTATTTAATGGTTCCTGCTCATAGAACAAAGGTACCAAAATTTTTCCCCAATATAATAAGTTGCTGTGTGCATTGCAACATAGAAATAGTTATTGGTCATCTATTTGTCTCAGGAGAGAAATAATATCTGTTTAAAAATATATTATACGTGCTTTCTTTCTCCAATGACTGTCTCATCTTTGCATTAAGAAATAGCAATTTTTGACTTATAAACAAAATAGCAATGAAAAAAAAGTAAAATCTTGTTTGGTTTTTTTTTTGCCTTTTTTTTTTTTTTTTTTTCCCCTTATCTCTAGACCTTGCCATCTATGTAGCACTGACAAGTATCTGCAGGCTTAATGTAACTGCTGGAATTGGTGTCTTCATCTAATCGATAGCTTTAAATCCATGCATATTTTACATTAGAAAGCTTTTTCTACTGCTTTGGGGCATATCTTACATGTGAACCTGCTGTGAAAAATTTGTCTCTAAATTATTAATAGATATTAAAATTTCATATTTCAGAATTATGATATGTGGAAAACCAAAAGTTTCAATAAAAGAATAACTAATAAATGTTAATCAGTCATTCAGTGAATAACCTGGTTTGAAGAAATTAGCTCTTCCTGAGAATATACCAGAAAAAGGCTATTTTAAAAAAATCACCAAAAAATGAATTCATGAACACTATTTCTTCTCAAATTGCCTGAGAAAGACTACTATTTTTCAAATTAATTGGTGAATCAATTTGAGCAGCTGTGATCAGAAGTGGATAAGGAAGTTTGTTTTTTTCTGCTTGCAGTCGGAAGAGTAGGTTGTAGTGATGAGCTATTTTATTAAAGAGGATAACCTTATTTACCCTACTAGATAGATCAAATGTATCCTTATTTCTTCAATTAAATTTCTGGTTTAGAGAATTGCTATAAAATATTTTCTTTTTTTTTTTTTTTTTTTTTTTTAATTTTAATGAAAATGGGTAATTATCTCCAGGCAATTACATTTGTGCTTCTAAGAATATATTTGGATCCCTAAGTGTCTGTGTTGCTGAAGTTTCCTTTTATATTTGTATAAAAATTGGAAGCACAGGAGCCAGGAAAAACAGGACTTTGTGCAGCAGTTTCTATTCTCTGTGTTGGGATCCTTTAGATGAGCTGGTGATGGGACAGGAGGCAGCTGAGGACACAAGGCTCAGGGCTAAGAAGGCAGGAACATGATTGATGTTAGTGTCTGCCATGATCTCCTAATCAAGAAGTAGGTGAAACTTTCTTCAGACAACCAGAAGAAACATCAACTTCTCAGGACTTCGTCCTCACTGGTGTGATGTGAGAAAGGCACAGTTGCCTGTCTCAAACACGGTTAAGACCCCAGAAGGACTTTGTGGGAGGTCCATCCCTGGTCGCAGCTGTCTCTTGCTCCAGCTCCACCTCCTCTGAAGGAGACTCCCCATTAGGGGAGGACTCGGGGTTTGGAACCAGGGACTAAGATCCACCCCTGTTCTGGGAGAGAGGCATGCCCAGGGTCTTGGACCAAACCTGTCTTCCCGAAGGTCCTATTATGTTTGAAGTTTTATTGGTCATAAGTTATTGTACCCCTCCCTCATATAATTTTATTAGACCCCGGACCCTTGTACCCTCCCCTTGTCCCTTTCCTTATTGGTTGTGCCCCTCCCTTACAACCGGCTGCCCGGGGGCAGTTCCTGGGTTTTCTCCTCTGCTACTCTCCCTCCCGGGATTCCCCGAGCCTTACCCCAGAATAAAGGAGACCACGGGGGAGACCCCCTCCCGCACCCTCTGCCTCTTCCGCCTCTTTTTTCAGCGGTACCTCGTTGGTCCCTTGCCAAGGGCAGCCCCACCTCAGCGTGAAACAGCCACGCGAAGCTGTGACAGCACGGAGGGCTTGCGCTTCGGATGTGGGCAACCAGGGGCAGCCAGGCGCTTATAACTACTACAGGACTTTGCCACGAGACAAGCACAGAAGGAAGTGACAGGATGGTGGTAACTCCAGGCCTGGTGAAGCTGAGATCTGATTAATAAATCCTGTGCACCCACCCAAAAACTCCCACTGTGGCAAACTGGGTAATGAAGGAATTGCTTATAAGCGTATCACTGATTGAACAAAGATCACGCCAAGTTATGGTAGAGGTGGCATCTGTGACCACCAATGCCACCCCCCAAATATGCCTCCATGGATAGAGGATAAAAATAAACCCCCACAGAGGTACTATTAAGAAATAAGTGATGCTATTGTTCTGGTGTTAACTCAGACCTAGAGGGGGGGTTGGCAGATCTGGGGAGAAGAGTGTATTGCTGACAATGGACAGAAAGAATAAAGAATTTACAGGCCACAAGGAAAGCCAATTCATAAACTGTGTTTAAATCAACTCCAGCTGGGTTAAATGTAATTCTGGCAGGGGGAGATTGTGATGTACAGCCCATCTACCCACGAAACTCACCAAATCAAAAGAAGAGAAAGACTGAGCATGTGGACAAATTACAACAGAAGCAAGGGAATCCTTCAGCTCTTAGTGACCATGAGGTGGTGTACAGGTTTCTGAGAGGAATAAGCAGGGTGAAAAGCAAGACCAAAATCCCAAGCTGCAAAGGACCAGACTTAAGGCAGGGAACCACTTAAAAGAATCCAACGGGAAACTTAAGTGGAGTGGAGTGGTTCAGGAGAAATTGTTTGATTTCCAATGATCATGTCCTCCAAGTACAATATTGATCTACTAAGTACTTGAGCTTGAATGGATAAATTCAGGAAATCTGAAAAGGCAGCAGGAGGCATGTGTAGATGATCAAGAATCCTCTGACAAAATTCAGACAAAAAAATGAGTCATACAAGAATGAGAAGCAGGGTAGAGATGACCCAGGAGAAATATATATATTGCTTGAAGATGAAAAGAAGGAAGTAAGAAAAGCAAACTTCATCCGGTTTATATTGGTTGAGGAATATAAAAAGTAACAAGAGGGGCTTCTGTAAGTACATCAGTAACAAAAGAAAGACCAATGCCCAAGAATGTGGTGAAGGACAATTGGGCAGAAAGGAGCTCTTCAGGAAAGGATGTCAGGTTTCTTTTGAGGACAGGAAGATGAACATGAGCAGGTAAGGTGCCCTTGCAGGAGAGAGAGCCAACAACCTCGTGGGCTGCATTAGGAGCACCATTGCCAGCAGGTGGAGGTCATCCTTCCTCTCTGTCCATCATTGATGAGGCCATTCCTGGAGTGCTGTGTCCAGTTCCAGTCTTCCCAGTACAAGACACATGAAGATATTGAAATCAATCCAGGAGTCACAAAGATGATGAAGGGACTGGAACATCTCTGTCGTAAAAATAGGCTGAGAGGACTGGGACTGTTCCGCTTGGATAAAAGAAGGCTCAGAGGGAGAGCTCACCCATGTGTATAAGTACTTGATGGATGCTCATATATCGTGCAGTGCCAGGCTTTCCTCAGGGGTTAGGGATTAGAGGCATTAGAAAAATATTGAAATATAAGTAATTGCACTTAAATATGGACATGTTTTTGCTGTGAGGGTGTTTGAACAATGGTGTAGCTTGCCCAGAGAGATTGTGGAGTCTCCATCCTTGGGCATATGTAAAACCTGAACAGTGTTCAAGACAACTTATTGCAGGTGGCCTTTCTTTGACCCAGGGCTTGACTAGATGATCCCCAGACCATTTGCTGTCCTCAGTGATGGCAGCTCTGTGCAGCTGATACATCTCAATTCTGTGAGAATCAAAGACTTTCTAAATACTGGATACAGTGCTGAGACAGTCGTATGCCTTGTAATTTAATTAGTGTGAGAGATCTTTGCTTTAGATTAGATTGGTCTTTTTGTCCCGTGAAGTGTGCATGTACATATTAGTTTATTTTTTAATCTCTTTGTGCATACTTGAAATACAGAAAAGTAATTTGAATTCTTGGAGCAAGAATCACATCATGGTAAGATAAAAGCCCAAAAGATAACTGTGGACTTGGTTGCTTTCCAATGCAACTTAGATTTTCACACAGTTTGTTTTAAATATGCATGAAGATTAGCTAAAGCAATACCTATACAACATTAATAGATAGACATGACAAGGGAATAGAGGGGTTGATAATATTGGAGGGCTATGGGGAGATGGGAGTATTTGCTTTAAATTCACTTTGAAACTATTTGAGTACAGCTCATATTAATTCAGTGAAACTGCACTGATTTACTTCTGGAAGGATTTGGTCCTAAATATTGAAGTGTCTGGGAATTCTGAAATTGTATCCATGGCTAGAAATTCTGCAAAATGTCGTTACACCTTTTATCTCCTCTTGAACATTCTCTTCTTGGTTGCCACTTGATTCCTGCAGCTTGTTTAAACTCTCAGTTCTTCTGAAGCTAGCATAACTTTCACTCTCTTTAACCAGATTTTTTAAAAGGGAAGATTCTTATTGTCTACTAAAGACAAATTATGTATACCTGCTTCCCTACCTGACATTTTCTACACCAATATGTATCATTTTGAAGGACATTGTGATCTCTGCCCATCAAGTATTTTGAGCCAATAACATGAGCAATTTATATGTTTTTAAACAAATGTGCAAGTATTTGCAAATCACAAATTTTCGGTGATATTTTAAGTAACATACAACTGTAAGATATTTCTGTAAGATACTCTATCATTTATGATGTAATTTATGGTCAAGCAAGATGAAATTTTAAAAATATATAATAAATAGTTTGAAATGTTGACCTAAATTCTACTATGAAGCAAAAAAATGACTGAAATGCGAAAACCCTGAAAAGAATATGTCTCACCGATCTTGGGGTCAGGACCAGGCAACCACCAGGGTTGGGGGCAGCCTGCTGGCGGGTTCTGTCAGTGTCCCCGAAATCCGGGTTCACCACTGACGGGGTGCGGGTCCCCTAGCCAGAGGCCGTGCCCTCCTTCTTGGCAGCCACTCTATGTCCCCAAGCCGGAGGGTGCAGAGGGAGTGTTCCCTTGCCCAGAGCAAATCAGACTCACAGACACGCAGTTGTCAGCTGCCTGGGCTCGGGGCGAGAGACCCAGAGCCCCTCGGGGCATCAGACTTTATTCTGAGGGTAACAACCAATCCCGGAATGGGACGGGGAAGGGTCAGGGAGGGACAAGGGTCAGGGACCAATCGGGAAGGAGGAAGGGAGGGGAGAGGGAGATATGATATGCCTTTATGGACTGAGAGACAGGAGTCAGAACTAGACCCTTCCCTGGGGCAATCCACCCTCGGCTCCACCCCAGGGGGGTCTCAGTCCCTGGGACTCCACAATTTTTGCAGGGGGGAAGGAAGCCTTTGGGCTTGACCCACCGCTACAAATATGGATGTGCTCTCATCCAGTTGAGGAAACAACTACAGATAAAAGGTGGGAATATGAGATATAATAATCTTTTTTTAGGCTCTGGTAGCAACATGATAGGAACATACTTTTTTCCCAAGATTTTTGAATAAAACATAAATTGATTTAAATTTTCTAGCCTATTAAATAAGAGGAATTAATTTTCATTTTATTAAAAGAGTGTTACAAATTACTCTCTTTTAAAAACAGAGAAATTAACTGAGAAAATAGGATTTGTTGATTCTGGAACTGATTATTACAGTGCATGAACTAATGATGAGTGACTAGTGCTAGAATTAATTAATACAGCTTTTGATAAAGTTTCTGTCTGCATCATATTATCATATTACTATAATTCTAGAACTTTTTTGTTTCTGAAGTAGTATTGAAGGGAGGATTGTCTACACATATAAATCACCATATCCTCTATGGAGGGAGTTTGTAAATAACAGCAAAATAACGCACTGTTTTTATATTAATTGTGTGTAACGTTTTTACTAGCTGTAAAAAGCCAGTCTTTTCTAAACAGGTTGTTATTATTTTTACCTCTACAAACTATAGACCAAAACCACAATTCTCCAAGTTTCTGAAAAATATTTCTAGTCATACTCCATGGTATGAGTTAGCTAGACTGATTTGCTTGATGGTATGTAATGTTATAAGGATATGTATTTCTTACTCATTCCAATATGGATGTGATCACTTCTGGCAGTATTAATTCACAGACCCACACTTTAGAGAATATTGAATCATATTTTTTCAAATACACTTTTTCAATTACCTAAATACATAAAATTCACACACTGATGTTTCTGTCAGATTCCTAATATGTACTATCCCACCAGAGATCCACAGACCATGAATATTTTAGATGTCTGTAAACATGGGTGATTTGAAGCAACTGAGCATGAAAGACTTTGAAACTGCAACCTCTTTAAACTCTAATGAGCAGCATATCCTTTGGATTAATTCTTATAATTTTGTAGACTGTTTCCTTTCCAAATAAGCCTACTCGGAATTTTTAAGTCTCAAACCTGTACTCTCAGGTGCCATGAACTGCATCAGACAACAACCTCGAAAATCTTTTAAATTATTTGTGCTTCTCATATGACATTTTCTTTCTCAGGACAAAGGGCAAAGTTCCGAATGTTGCTGGATAACGTAGAATAGTAATTGTTCCAATTTTTATTTATTTATTTAATCTGTGGTTTTAAAGCCGCATGAGATAACAATTTACAAAAACATGGAGGAGGTATCTGTGAGCTACAATGGTATCTCACTGTGCTGTGTAACTTCTCCAAGAAAATGTGCAAGAGACTGAAACTTTTATGAAATTTAATAAGGGATTTTAGCAGGCTGCTGCAATAGTTTTTATGATATTGTTCCTATGTGACCAGACACTTTTGCTTATTGAGCAATTACAAGGGAAAAGCGCTGAAAGAAGAACAGGTCTCAAGGTAATTCTTAGGAACTCAAGATTTAGAAGTAATTAAATCCCTTTTTTTTTTTTTTTTTTTCTAAATGCGAGCGAATTGATTGATTGAAATTTTAATGATGCCAAAAAAGACCCCCAAACAGCTCAGGTAAAACTAAGTCAGCTTTACTGCTCTGAGAGAAGTTAACATAAATGCAGCCTTTTTTGTTTTAATGTCTTACCTTCTCCCTAAACGAGTTAAAACACTTCCTCACCTTATCAGGAAATAGCATGCATTTATCAATCACTTCAGGACTAATATGAGTCATATTTAGCTTCGATAGGTTGCTTATTATGTTCATGGTGGGTCAGCATTTGGATTTTCAGTAGTCAAACAGAGAAATCCCCTCCCAGGCAGGGTTAACTGGCACCTCCCATGTCCATGGGATCAAGCAACAGAATGGCCATTCATTTGTCAGCAACCAGCAGCAGTGCCTTACCGACCCTTATCTCCACAGGCAGGTGCTTTTTCTATTTTGTTTCCAAGCACTGACTTTTAGGTTGAGGAAGGAGGAGGAATGTTGAGGGACGTACCTCTTCGTATCTGTGATATGTTTAATATCTGCTCTGTTTAGTGTCATTTTTGTTGTCCCTATTTTCCTTCCTACATTGCATTGATGATCTCTGATAATTATAATTTCTAAGTTTGAAATGGATGAAAGAAGAAACAGCAGTGAGATGAGATTAATCATTGTTCAGGTGTGGCAGGAAAGAATGTCTCTATGTTTTATGGCAGTGAAAAGATTTTAATAGTTGTTTAAATATTTCACTATTGTCTTCAATAACCTTGTTTGCATTGTGAAACATAGAAACTAGGGATATCTTTTATGAAAGAGGCTCTAACTTTTATAAGTAATGAAAGACTGGAAGCCTAATAAATCCTCCAATTTTAAGTGACATTATCAAATCTTTTTAACAGATGTTTTGGTAATCAACAGAGAGAGAGAAATCTTTTGAAATATGGATATGCTCTTTGATCTGTTGAAGACCACTGTAAGGATCTGCAAGGTTACTGGGCCACACCTCTCCTGCACAAACATACAACCAAAGAACAACTTTATCCTTGTGCAAATTTCTGTATACTCTGCATGTTACTGCAGTATGTTGCTATTCTGTTTACAGATTCTGCTGCTCAAAAGAACTGCACAAACATAAGAGACAGAGGGAGTAGCTCAAAGAGTGCTTTGTCATAGAAAATTTTGTCTCCTCTTTGGCAGGCTATTGATTCTAATCATGAGCCATTTTCACTGTATTTCACATTCCCAACCCTTCCCACAACCAATTTTTTCTTCAACAGGGCCAGGAGACTGCCAGTATCACTGAGATTAACCCCATCTCTTCTCAGATGTAACTGGGAAAAATGCAGCTGAAGTAATATCAGAGCTGCTCCAGTTTCAACAGCCTGATATGTCTTCCTGACAGAGTACATCTTCGCAGAGCCAACTACGAATAGTTGACAAAACTCTGTAGTGTTCAGATGCATACTTTATCATAGACTTTGGTAAGTAAAATTCTTTCAAAAAAACTCCTAAAACATATTTTATCTAAAAACTTGCATCTGGCGGTATTTCCATCAGCCCAACTTTTTCTCGAAACACATACTGATGGAAAAAAAATGATAAGAATTTAATCTAGCAGTACAGCAGGGTCTTGATAATCTGAGATCTGCCCACAGTCCCAAAATAATTTAACAAGTGACACAGAAGCTGCTGGTGTCTCTATTTACTGATTTATATAATGTAAGCGATAGGGGAAATAAGCTCTCTACTACTGCTATACCGCATTGTAGAACTCATATTTTGCTGGAAGAGTTGCCTAATTATAGTTTTATAGGGAAGCAGAAGTATCCAGGGTGATCTGGAGGGCATGATAACATTGGCAATTGAGTTGTTTGGCCTTCAACTCAGTTTTCTTGAAGGTGAATGAATGCAAAACCCTTGGTTTAATAAGGTCTGGATATTGTACCTTGTCTTCTACTCCAGTTTGAATCCTGCAAGAATTCTTTTCAGGTTAGCCTTGCTGTTTTCATCTTGGGCACCTCAAACCATTTGTGTTTATTTCCCACCAGAGTCAACAAATAAGAGATTATAGAAGGGAGAAAAAAGGTACTGCTCAACAGCATCTGCAGACAGAGGAAAGAGGAGTGAGAATATGTGAGAGGGACAACTCTGCAGAAACCAAGGTCAGTGGAGAAAGAAAAGGAGGAGGAGCTCCAGAAGCTGGAGCTGAGGTTCTCCTGCAGCCTGTGGTGCAGACCATGGTGAGGCAGATGGACCCCTGCAGCCTATGGAGATCCATAGGGATGCACAGTTTCACCTACAGCCCATGGAGTACTCCACATCAGGGTAAGTGGATGCCTGAAAAAGATTGTGACTTCCTGGGAGGACTACACTGGAACAGGCTCCTGGCAGGACCTATGGACCTGTGGAGAAAGGAACCCATGCAGGAGCAGGTCCTAGGTCCAGCCTTATCAGTAAGACTGTAAACATTATGTAAGCTAAAATTATTTCACCAGTAAAAAGGTTGACGCTTTCTTTTTTTTCAGACTTATACCAGAAAATTAACAAATACTAACTTATTTGTAAAGCAACCACGAGCTTCTGAAATCACTCAATAGTTTTACTTCTTAATTTTCCAGGTTTTCCTTTTAAAATGAAACAGAGATACGAATACAGCAATATATTCATTCTTTGTGAGCTGGCAGGAGATTTACGAGTTTTTTTATGAAGCAAACACAAATCATGACCTGAGGAAAAAAACAAATGACAAGTAAAGTGCTCACTATGACAAGTTTTTTGCTAATTTGTATTTGAACTTGAGCTTGTAAGAGCACTTTCTGTACTAAATATGATATTTTCTGTAGTCACTACCACTTTATGTATATATAAAATATTTTTGTAAAAGCTTAAAGTAGTCAAAAGAAAACCACTCAATTTTTCTAAAGGAAAACAATAGCTTGAAGCAGAATGGTTTAATATGCAAACATATTATTGTGGAAATATAAGTATAATGATTTTTTATTATTCTTATTTTCAATTTTGTTTTTATTTGGATTGATTAAGAGAATGATTTTGATTTTTTTTCCTTTTTCCAATTAAATTCAATAAGAAATGTATCAAAATTTTAATTCTAAACTCATTATTTTATGGTTGTCTTTGATTTTTCAGCATACTTGTAGATTTATGAAGAAAAAAGAAAACTTATACTATTAGAACCCCTATAATATTAGAAAATGTACACTATTAGATCTTCAGACTATAAGAATAATCAGAACTTCTCTATCCTTTCACTTGTGCACCTTCTTTAGTTAAATCATAAGAATCAGGTTATTCTTCCTGGTTTATTATCTTATACAACAATACCAGTATGAGGACAGACCTACAATAGAAACCATGTATTTTCTTAAACCATTTGTTTGTCTCATTGTTTTCAACTGTAAATTACAGAAACTTTCAGACTGATAACCTGTTTGAGCATGGGTGGATAAAGAGCTCTCTATTTTCAGTAAAAATCACTGCTTTTTTTATGTTTCAGAAAAGCTGACAATTACCTTAAGCACCTCTAGGAGCAGGAAGTCCTGAAACACATTTTCAAAATCTCTTATTCAGAGGTAAGCCCTGACAGTTCACTGAAGATCACAAAGAATCTGATCACCTCAAAAATGAAGTTGGTAGGCTTAGTCCTACTGGAATGCAGACTTGCTTTTAAGTCCATCCCTCAAAAGTATGTTCCAGATGTGCATGCTGTCATGTGTCTATTTGATTTCACTAGAGATTGACACTTTTGAGCCTTCTCTTTTTGAGGAGGAGAATGCCCTCACTATAATTCTCTCAGCCCCTCTCATAAGAGTGGTGCCCTTCATCATCTTCATTGCTCTTCTTTGGACATGCGTCAGCACCTTGGTGTCTTTAGAATGCAGCAGTTCATTGCCTATTATGTGGCCCTGGACAGATGAAATTTTGATCTATCTCAAAAATTCCTTTAACTGGGATGTTTATTTCAACCCAGTTAGAAGAAATGAAAGGAAAACTATTCTCAACTCTGCTTTAAGTGTTAATTAAATATATTACTTGTATAAAAGTATTTAAGTAGCATACATGTGGGTCTTCTCAGACTAAGTGTACTATCAACATCTAGCAACATTTATTGTAATTACCTGTGCTTTAGTAAATGATACTTTATTTGCAGTGAATAGTGTTAATGCTCTTTCTTTGCCTGGTACATAGCAAAACAATGTTCCTGAACAACTCTTAGACCCCTGTGAAGGCAGTAAATTGCAATATGAACAAAGAGAATCAGGTGTGGCATCCATCTTATTTTTCTGTTCTTTGGGAAAGAGAGAAAGTATTTTAAAATAAGAAAAATCCTCTTCAACAAAAGTGAAATGTGGAAATGCCTATATAGTCTACACTCATTAGTATTGCTCTAGTTTCAGCCTTTTTTTCTTAATTTATGAAGAGGAACCATTAGCTCTACTTCAAGGCACCTCAATAATGAAAATTTGTAAATTTGAGCATGGCAGAAAAGATATAAAATTTAAGATAAAAATGTCAAAGTTTAGCAAGTTCCTGCATTTCTTATGGAACAGATCATATCCAGCAATATTCACTGAAGGGGTAAATGTGACTTCAAATTTGTAGGCTCTCACTTGCAGAATTCTAAAATTGTTGGAAATTTCAGAATTCAGAAAAGTCTGAATGTTGAACATGGATTGGAAACAAAAAATGACCTTAATATTTCCAGCGTGCAGCCAGTCTAATGAAAAGCAAAATCATGCAATACTGATGATCTAATGTAGAAGGAAATGGATATCCAGTTATATGATTTAGTTTAACATATCTCATAACCTCTTATTCTCAAACAATCTGGAAAGTTTGAATAATGCCTTCAGATGTATAGACCTGGTAAAAGACATTTAGAGCTTTTTAACAGTATAGCTTACATGGATTCAAATAAAGTAACAGAAGCACAAACCCACAGAAAACAAAAAAGAAACTTCTTATTTTTATGTAACAGTGGCTGCTCTTTTCAGTGTACTTTATTGGAGGTCAGAATAGATGAACATCATTCATACCTCTGCCCTTAAATGTGAATCATGAAATTTTACCTAGAGTCACTGTAGATCACTAATATTTAATCTTGAAATTTGAAATTAAACACAAAAGCACATTCCTCTTTTCTCACATTAGAATCATTAAATAAAGCATAGCTCTTCCTGGAGCACAGACAGAAAAAAATATTGTCTTACTGCAAGACTGACTCTTCTGTGGTTTATGTTTTACATAAGATCAGCCCGGATCAGGATAACTGTTTATTCTTCCTTTAAAATCTAACAGTCTTGAAATTTTTCCCCAAAGTACAAGTATCTGGCACAAGTCATTATAGATTATTCATATTTTACTCTTGATAACAGAAAAAAAGTAACTGTGGAAAACTGTAAAAAAACTGAAAAGAAGCCTGCTTTGTGAAAAACTTCAACTTTTCTTCCGAGAAAGATTTTCAAGTCATTCAGAAAAGATTACACTGTTTTGATAGTAAAATTGAAGACCTGGAAAACAGGTAATGATGTTCACATCCTAAGAATTATAGCTATTACAGAAGAAAGCAAAAGTAAAGAATGATTGGATTTATAACCACTCTCATAATCAGAATAATCAGGGGATGCGTTTTCCCACACAAATTGGAAATGACATCACCACATGGATTCATTAATCTGAAACACACAGAACAGGACAAACTATGTTTTACTTTTATAAAAATAATACCACTTGGAATAAAAGCTTAAAAATTTTTTCACGCATCAAGAAAAACGTAGAATTAAGCTCAATATTTTTATTGCATTTTCATGAATAAAAACTTAGAGAACATTGATCATGAAGGAAATGTCCTGGAGAAAACACATTCTGCTTCTTTAATTACAAAAAAAAGATGGATCTGGCCTGAAGAGGAATCCACATGCAACACATGCAACACATACGTGTAAATTCTAGATGAGGACCAAGAGAAGAAAGGCAAACATTTTGCTGAGTGTAGATGCCTTTCTGCATTCTGTGACATACATAGAGATGTAGAGCTGAAGAAGAGTGAGGTGTTTGCAGAACTAGTTCCAAGATGCATAATAAAATGGGATCATTTGTGCGTGGTTCTCTAACAGGGTTGTTTTTTAACAAGGAAGCAAAACATGAGACAGCAACTTTGTAGGAAAAAAAATTGCATTAGTCATAGAATCATAGTATATGCTGAGTTGGAAGGGACCCATCAGGATCACTGAGTCTCCAGCTTGTGCCATGATCAGTCCAATGTGTCATCTCTGCGTCTAAATGGAATGCTTGCTCATTTAATATGTCATATCCTCAGGTACCACACAGTCCCAGGACGCAGGCATTTCATTTTTATAGCAGTTGTGTAGTACAGGAGACCTACACAGGTGTGGATGACATTATTAAAACAGCTGGTTTGCTTTGGTTAATTTCCAAAGTTCATAATCTGATTATATTCCCTCTAGTCATTAGCTAAAAATGAACTTCTGTATTTTTGAAATTTAAGCTTAGAGTGCTAGAAAGCTAGGTGTCATCTGTGACCTGCTGAGAAACCTTGTACAATATAAAGCACATCCTTTCCCTCAGTTTGCTGATTTGTATAACAGGAATATTGAATCTTACTATCTTCATGTGTTGTCTTTCCATCACTTTATATAAAATCACTATTATTTACTTACCGCTTAAGAATCCAAATTTATTGGATTTAGAGTGTAACACAGTGACAAAGGATGGGGAAAAGGCTGAAAGAGTTAATGCCTACTTTGCCTCAGTCTTAAATAGGAAGACCAGTTGTTTTCAGGGAATCCAGTCCCTAAACTGGAAGACAGAGACAAAGAGAAGAACGAAGCACTCATAATGTGGTAGGGAATGGTCAGTGTGCAGTGTAATCTTATATGCCATTTAGAGAAACACAAGTCTATGGGACTGGATGGGATCCACCCAAGGGTACTGAGGGAGCTGACAGAAGAGGTTGTCAAGCTATTTTCAATCACTTATCTCAGCTGACATCAGCAAATATAAATGGTCAGCTGTAAGAAAGATCAGAAGGAAGATCCAGGGAACTACAGACCTATCAGCCTGACCTTGGTACCAGAGAAGGTCATGGAGCAGATCATTTTGAGGGCTATCATGAGATATATGCAAGACAACCAGGGAATTAGGCCTAAGCAGCATGGATTTATAGATTAACTTGATCAACCACTTGATCAAACTCATGTCCTATAACCAAGTGACCTGCTTTTTGGGTAACCAAGAGAAAGGCTGTAGATGTTATCTACCTAGACTTTAGCAAAGCCTTTGACAACATTCCTCATAGCATTTCCCTGGAGCAACATATGGCTGCTCATGGTTTGGACAGGTGCACTCTTTGCTGGGTAAAAAACTGACTGGAAGGCTTGGCTCAGAGAGTGGTGGTGAACGGTGCCACACCCAGCTCAGGCATGAGTGGGGTTCCCCTAGGCTCAGTACTAGGGCCAGTTTTGTTTAATATTTTTGTTGATTATCTGCACAAAGGAATTGAGTCCACCCTCAGTCTTTTTGCAGACTTCCCTTCCACACTGGGAAGGAGTGACGCTTCTTTCCATTACCTCCCTGGTCACTGCGTTTAGCCCATTTCCACTGTGTAAAATGGAGAAAATGAATATAGTAATTCATTGTCTTCCGTCTATTTAAACTGGTAATCTATGAAATGAAGCTTGGGTTGTGTTCCTACAGTTTCCACAGGACCCTTATTTCACTTGAAATATGAGGAATGTGATTTCTGCCTGAATAACAATGATAATAAAAACAATGTAAAATTGTTATTTTCTGAGCATATCCCCAGGAATTAAATCAGTAACTGCAATTATTTTACTCCTTCTGAAATGAAAATATATTCCTAAACATTCTTTCTTCATTTTCTAAAAGAATTTCAAAATTTAAAAGAAAAAAAATATTGTTTCCCAGTAAAACAAACACAAAAGTACTAAGTACACTATTGTCATATAAATTCATATTAATAAAATTATATTCCCAGTTGATAGCACCTCAGTTCAGTGACCAAAACATCAGATAAATACATGTTGATTAAAAAATAAAAAAGTCAGGGAAACCACATTATACCCTTAAATTTTCCTGACTCTGCAGTGTCAAAGGAATTATTTTTGCAGTCCATTCATGCTAAGATCAAGGAAGCAAGAGATCAATTAAAAGAAATGATAGTCCAGAGTCTTCTCAAAAGGGTAAATTACCTTTAACAGGTCATCTCTTTAGAAATATAAGGGGAATAAATTATATCTCAAGTAGGTATGATCTAGCCTAAGGCTTTTAACATCTGAAAGCTGTCCTGTTCCTATCTTCAGCCAGGTTCAAAGGTTTCAAGGCTGTTAGCATAGCCATATTGATAGCTGCACAAGCACAGTTTGTGTGATGATTCAAACATGTTTAATCTTGCAGCAGTAAACAGGCATGCATTCATGCAAGTGGAAATTCTCCCAGTGAATCCAAATTCTGGGCTGAAATTCAGGAGTCTAACTTCGGAATGTAAACACACTTAATGAATTTTTAAATATATTCTCATATATATATTTAATATATAAAAATACGTGTTTTTTAAAAAAAAATTTGCAATTTACATTTTTGATTCAGTGATTTGTTCCAGTTTTTGATTTAATATATTTTAATGTTATTACCAAAGTAGTGAGAAAAAAACACAACAAATGTTACTGTGAAACTTGATGAAACCTTTGTGTGTGGCAAACAATGACAGACTGTCACAGGAGTCACTAGGTTTTTCATGGATGTTGTCTGGAATGTACAACAGCTGTAAATAATTTTCTAAGATAATGAGGTAACTTGGGTTTCCAAAAACTGTAGTTTTTTTTTAAATAATGCATCAAATCTTTTATAAAGAACCTTCAGTTTCCCTGTGTGACAATTTTGTTCAGGAGTTTCTCTTCAAGTCAAGTTGGACCTAAATTACTCCTTGCATGAAACTTCCTATGATTTACTCTCTAATTTGTAAGACAATAACAGAAGTGATTAATTAGTGCTTTCTAATGTGAGCATGAATTGTTGAAAAGCAGTTTGTTTCATATGCAAAAGGTACATTCATATGCAAGGTACATTGTGATTGTCATATTCAATAGTCTTAGCAATCTTACAGTATAAGATAATGAAGAATTTTGCTTAATATAGAGTTGGAAAAGACAAAGCTGCCAGGTGCAGACTTGCTTTTCTGAGTTCAAAGGAATTTAGGCATAATTGGAAGTCCCTTATTCAATAAAACAAAATTAAGATGAGAAAATTCTGCCTGTTCAATCTGCTAATACTGTACTTATCTCTCTTTTGAGAATAAAGCGAATTGACAGACATTTTCTTAATTTGTGAAATGTTTGTCCTCACTTTAGTTTTATATATATACATGTGGTGGTGTACTCCTTCCCCATGCTTAAGTTGTAACCACCAGTGGGAGTTGGGGTGGCCCTGTCCAGTTTACCCTGACTTTGGGGCATGGATGGCAATACAGTAGTCAAGGACTATCTCTAAGGGTGCCCAACACATCTTGCTAATAACCAAATATGGCTATAAATAAATCATCTCACTTCGTAATAGGGAGACATCCCAGGTCCCATTGTGCTCCCCTTCGGGCAGTAGGCTTGCTTGAGGAGGGACAACATTACCTCTCAAAGTTATGTGTCAAAGTTGAAACATTGCTTTCCACAACAGATACTTGGTCAGTGATCACTAGAATGTTAAACCTAGAAATCTTAAGTGACTGATGTGAAAGACTGATTGCACATATATAATTCTTTTGATATAAAACCATTGACAGAATCTGGGACTAGGCAGGGAACCAACCACACCTAGACCCGTATGCGAGAAAGAGATCAGAAAGCAGTCTTTTCAAAAAGCAGTCCTTTCTGAAGCGCATGGCTCAATGGGAGGGTCTCCCTGACAGTTTGCTTGACCCTGTCTTCTCTGCAGTGAGTTAAATGAAGTGTACCTTGACACTGAATCTTGTTAAAATGCTATGGCATTTGCCACTGAGCTTTTTTAACTCCCTATACTAGTAAAAGTTGCTTCTCTCTTACAAATGGAGTACATAACTCCATCCGTTATGGTATATTACCATTCCTTTTTGCAATCCACAAAAATAGTTTAATTTTCTAATAGCTGACAAAACTGACAGCACCTGGGTCTTTTAAATACAGAGGAAGGTCCTCTTATGGGCGAGCGCCTGTCAGAAAAACATCCTTCATGAATGCCTTGGGCCATCCTTGAGAGGCGGTCGGGACAGACTATAGAAGAAGTTTCAGGTTTGTTACTATAATGCCAGAGAACAAACATGCAATTTTGTCTCTGCCAACATTGTTTCATTGCATAAATTGCTCATATTCCAGGATTTGACATGTGAATGTATATTTAGAAAGGTAATGAAAGCACTGTCTGTCTTAGCAGCAGAGATGGCAGTGGTGACCATTCCCATTAACAGGGCAGAGTTCTCCAACATGGAACATCTCTGCAGTAGCGAACACTAGGAAACATCTGTACAACCTATCAGAGAGCAGAGGAAAAATCAGCATGAGAACATCCTGTCTTCTCATCCATTTCTGTGCAATTGGATTTGATATCTTTCAGAACTCATTTTTCTCTCTGGTAGACAGAATTCTCATTTGCTTTGTTATGAAAAAGATATGACTCCATAGCAAATTTTTTAACTCTAAGTCTTTTTATTCTGTGGATACTGCCTTATCTTGCCTCAGAGAAGAGCCTGAGCCTATCAAAGCCTTTGGTGCTACTATTTCCCCAATCACAAACATAGAAATAAACCGTTAATTGTTTTGGAGGAAGCTGAAAGTGTGTATATAGCATTGCCTCATGTTACTCCAGTTAAGCTGTGCCCTATGCATGTAGTTAACTGATATTTTCAGAATAAATAAAGCAAAATAAAATACAATAGAAATTTTTTTAAAAGCCAAAATAATATTTTTAAACTCCATTATTAGTGTAACAAAGTAATTACCTGTTCTGCTTTGCTTACATGAAAGGAAGAGAATTCTTATCATCTTACTTAGAAGCCATAGAGAACTTTCCAAGGCATACTTAGACCTCCTGACCTGAAACAGCTAGCTTAGGGTAAGTATCTTTATGTAATGTGCTGAAAAACAGTGATTATTCATAGGCAGATCCAACTTTATTTATTAGGATATGCAAATAATTTTTAGGTACTTCTGGAGAGAAAAAAGGAACAGGGTCACACAGCAGGCTTATTTGGTTTTGCTCATCCAGGGAGAATTGTTTCAGATAATCCAGCCTCAGATGGCTCCTGAGTACCCTCCAATCAATCAGGGACTTGTGGAAACTTCCCAGTTTGCCAAAAAGCAGCACTAAGACAGTTGGATTAGATTTTCAGTTTACATCTCTTCAAACGAAATTATTCTTTTCCATTCTATGAGAAAGGACAGTGTCATATTTTAGGGAGAAACTGGGGAATGTCCTCTGGAAATATATCACTTGCAATGGTAAAACCTTGTGAAGCAGAGTGATGTCACTGACAGCTCTTTGACAAAAGGGACAAAATGTCCAGCCTTGTCAGTTGAGGGATGCATTCATAGAAACTGGAATGGCCCAAGGTACAGAGAATGAAGGCAGTAATTTACAGAGAATGAAGGCAGTAATGTACAGGGAATTGAATAATCAGACAACTGGACTAAAATGGATTCGAAAAGTCTTTTTTCTGTTTGGCAAAAATCTAAACTTTCATCTTGCATATTTCTATAATGCTTTTTTGAAAGACTACTTTGAAGATATACTTTTGTGTCCAAGGAATTGCATGCAGTCTGTAAGGCCCTGGTGTCTAGCACTGTGTCTCTGAAATTACCTCCACATCCACCTCAGCATTTGTGCTGACTTCAGAGCCATCATACTGAAGTTCAGCCACCAATAATACACACAAAAATGCTAGAATGTTAGTGCCCATACATGTTGCTTTGCTCTTTGCTGCTGCTGTTATTTTAAAAGTCTCCTAGAAAGTATTCAACTGTAGTACTATTTTTACTTTTATTTCCTTTCTGCAAAATCCTTGATATTTCAACAACCTCTGATTTTTCATGTTGTCGTGTAGTTACGCAGACATTAAGACCCTATCAATGCATTACTGCATTGCTTGCACTAACTGATATGCTTTCCCATGGTCTGCACTACCTTCTGAAAGTACCCAACATTATTTGGTTTGGGGAATTCCTGTATCTCTAAATGGCCATTTGCCTTATTTACATAGAATCACAGATTTTTCATAAGACTTACATAAAGCGCAATATAAAGATTCATTTTAAAAATCAAAAAGCTGTGCCAAACCTACAAAGAATTACTGTCAGTAGCAAAGTAAGTTCACTCTGCTAATCTCAGCTTCAAATCAGATGTTGTGCCCCTATATCTTTTGTATTTCATTGATTTTCACCACTGTTACATCATACCAAAAGAAACTAGAACATGTCAAAAGCCCAGCTTCCACTACTGCCCCTTGTCAAATTACAGTTAATGCAGCAGGCCTAAATAAGTAATTCTGAATCAAGATTAGGTATGTGAAATGCCTGTAGGCAGACCAATCTTCAGAATGACGAATCACTGTCTGAGACTTAAAGTTCAAAAATGCTGTGACAGTCAGAGCAGATTGAAATAGAAGAAGCTTAAATTGTAGTACAGAAATCCACGGGATGAAATCAAGTAGATGATGCTGGGATCTGGCTGTCAAGTATTTCAAAAGAAATGTTGCATAAGGACTATTTGGTGACATTGAAAATATTTTATGGTTTATTCTTCAGGAAATATTACTTGCAAAGAGAAGGGAAAGGAGCTGAAGCTTCCTAAAACCTCCTAAAGACCAGCCGTAAATTTGTGTTAAATATCTGAAAATCTAAAATATGAGTATGTGAGTTGGTTTTGTAATGCTGTGCTTTTTTAAAATTGCTTTCAAGATTTAACTTTTCTTTATGCCTTTAAATTTCTCTTATGATTAATGTAATTCAGTTTATATAATAAAACTTGTGAAGGTTTAGTTATTATACTCTTAATTTTAATATGTTATTGTACATGGGATAAGAGAAAGGGCTTATCACAAAGACTGGGGAGTCTCAAAAATTTCCAGATTCTTAGTAAAATTAGGTATGTTGGACAATGTGTCTAAGAGTAACTGCAGAGAAAAGGAGTCCTTCACCTGGTCTTGGAAAAGAGGTGGATAATACATTAAAACCTTGCAGCATATGTTTGCCATGGGTACTTTTCTCTTAGTGACTGTTCTTCAAGGACCTCTGAAAGACAGATTCATACTGTATTTGTTTTCTCCTCTCTAATGAACATTTAATTAATGCAGAATAAATTGCTCCCCTCTTTCTCAAGAAAGACCCCCCAAAGCTTAAACTTTCTACTTTCCCTAGTCATCTCCTTTTTGTACAATTTTCCCAAGAAACAGACACAGCCACAAATAAATGCTGACTAAGGCAGTAGCATATAACTGTGAGTCAATCATAGCTCAGGAAAAATCCACAACCTGAATTCATTACGGAAATTTCTTCAGCAGAGAAGCTTTCTGACTGAAGTTGCCTGTTACATTGCAGTGGTTTGCATCACTCAGTGACTGAGAGAGCCCAGCAAATTCACTTGCTTTATGTGTCTTAAGGCTACCCAGCACACAAATAACTGTCTACTGACTGAATGGCATGGATATTCACAAAGAAATAAATGAAAATGCAAGTGATGGTTTCAGTACGCAAAAGGCTCCATGACAAGTGGAAAATGGATGGCCTGCATCTGTAGTGAATGCTAAATCACAGACTTCAAAACAAAACAAAACAAGAACAAAAACACCTGAACACAGCAAGTAGTCTTTGGGCAAGGCAAGGCAGGAGGTTTTCTGCTACAATTCTGCAGAGACAAGTAATCTGTACAAAGACAAGTGAGATTCTGGCATTTGAGTGTGGAATTTGAGCCTTCTTCTGCTTCCTTTGTAGCATGTGAGGTACATACATCCTCTATGAAAGGCTGGACTTTTCTCCTGTGTATCTATTCACGAGCTTCAGCAGTGCATCCGCTTGCCCAAAACAAGAGTCAATAAAGAGTTCAAAGAGAAATGGTCTCACATTCTAATTACATCGTACTATCTAGAACCAAACACTGAAAATAAGTTATGAGACTCTTGTAACAATTACAGTTATATTAATATAATTTTTGCCATTTCAGCAATACACATACTACCTTGATCCTTGATCCACTTAAATTGTGAGCAACAACAGAAAAAGAGTGGATAGCAATTTCTGGAGATTCTGTTTCTGGAAGTGTGTCACTGTTATTTGTAAACAGTCTAGAACAACTCCATGGCTATGCTGATGTACAGTGACATTTGAACTGGATTTTAAACCATCTCTACAATATGAAATCATGCTCTGTAATAGCAACCCCATTTCAGCTGAGAATAGATACTGAGCACAACTGAGAAGCAAAATCTGGGATAAATCCTCATATTGGGATTTAACAATAAATTTTAACATAGCTCAGGTAATTTGAAGTGAACTGGTAATGCTCACTCCTCTGGTTTGGTTTTTTTTTTTTTTCTTTTTTATCCTTTTTATTTTTTAGATCAAAGAGGGATGATTTGGTTTATTTGTCTGAAAGTTTGTTTTAACAGGTGAAACTTGACACTAAATTATTGTCATTCTTGAGAGTTATTTGCTTAGGAAGTCTCATAGAATATCTGTGGGAAATTGCTGTATTGAAACATTGTAGAAAGTGAAATTATATCATAGGAGAGCTTAAGAGTTTAACACAGTAGTTATTTGCTTGTATCTGTCAAAGGCATTATAGTTTGTCCTATTCCCTGCATACATAACCATTCCTGTACTGTAATGGTCACATTAATAATAAAAATACTCTTACTGCTAAGTAAATTTCCAATGTATTTGTCATTACTACCTACCAGCTAATATTCAGAAGCAATTGTATAGAAAAAACTTGCTTTATTCTATTAATCACTGTCAGAATCACACACATGATCAACAATTTACTTTGAACCATAAATTTTTACATTTTGGTCTCTCAGAAAGTCTCTCATCTCTCATTTCCCAACTGCTTGATACACTGTAAAACCAAAAGTAGAAACAAAAAAGTACCAAACTAGCTAATTAAAAACAAACACCTCCAGCATAATCAAGTTTTAAAAAAAGCTTACTGGTAAGTTAAGTTCTGTATTTCAGCTCCAGATTATCACATTCTGAGCTATCCCCACATACATTGATTGAATATCCAGTATCATGCAGTTCATTATACCACAAACCCAGCAGTTGCTATAGGCACAAGGAAGAGTGGTGAAAAGGCAGTAAAAACACTATAGAGATGGATGCACAGGATAAACACATTGAGCTGTTTGGACAAGGATAAACTTGCTTTGAAAAGCAACTTTTATTTTCAATAACATACTAAGACCTCCTCTCGCTGCCAGGAGTGACTGACATGTTTTGCTACGATTTGCAAATACAGCTGTTCTTGCAAGACTTCCTGACAGAATTTAAGTGCCAGATAAGTGCCATTACTTTGCCCACATCATTCACATCAAGTACCCAAAAGAAACAATGTGAATGTGGAGTGGTTTTTCCTTGTGCCATGAATGAAAGTACCTGTGCTGTTTGCACCTCTGTGTACAAACCTTGAAGCACTTCTGCTTGTATTCTCAAGCTGAGTATTTATGAAATGTCATTTTTTCTTAGGTTTTTTCAGACCACCACCTAACCAGAAGCCTACATTTAAACCTGAGGTAAGATTTGGAAGATACCTTTAAGAATTTAGTCTAAAGTTTGGAAAACATAGATAGAGTTATTTGTCACACATTTCCCATGAGTCTACATACATTCTTTTGTTGTTTCTTTAACACTGGAAGAATAAGTTTAAAGAGCAACTTTATTCTTTAGTCTTCTAATTCCTCATATGATTTTAAACAAGATCCTTGACAAGGTTTGACCAGCTGCATGTTCACAGGCACATGCTAGCATCTATTAATAATAAGCTGAATGGATCAGTCAAAATTAATTTTTTATCGCCTTGCATAGTCTTACAAAAAAAGACTTTTTATGCCTCTTCATGCCTTCATGAATGTAATGCATACTTGTTTTATATTACTCTCAAGGACTGCTGTGAAGCCTCACAGTGTTTCAGACACTTTGAAAAAACACACAAAACCAATCATTAAGTCTGATGCCCGTAAAGTCACCAAGGCCTATAAGACACAAAAGACTAGATTCACTATAATGCAGACATGGCATTCCCACCGTTCAGCTTCACAGACAGAAAAGTACTAGATACTGTCCTACTTAGGGATGTAGATTTAACTAATGTGTTCCACTTTCCTATGTGTAATATGGGGATAAAACTTTCTAACCTCAGACTTTTTATGTGAAGACATGTCAATTTTAGATCATCAAATGTTTCAATAGTATCTGAGTGTCCTTTATCTAAGAATTTATAAATATGAAATTTAGTGCATGTCTTCTGTAAAATCACTGATTCAGAAAGTGTTCCCTTACTAATTTATTTAACAAGAATACTTGTGCATGTTAATTAGAAGCACAACATCCACTAGTTTATGCAAATTCATTCAAGGGTTCAGGTGAACATTTACAACATTAACAAATACAATTCTGAAGCACTGACTGTGCTATAATACACCAACATAATCAAAACTTTTTTTCCAGAATAAGTAGGTTTCTGTAAATGTTAAAGGAATGAGTGTAGGAACAATGAAGGCTAAATGGGAAGCTGTTTTAAACAAGTTGGTCTATGAAGAAAATCTGAAATTAAAAGAAAGACTGTGTAGACAGAGACTAAAGGATAAGCATCAAAATTAAGGTAGCATGTTGCTATGGAGAGCTTTGAAAATAACAGGGAACCTGGGGTTTAAAGCAAGAAAAATAAATGAAATAATATAGAGATTTAAGGATAAAGAGAAAGGGAAAAAAGATGAACTAATGGTCTGAATAAAACAAAAAGGGATATTTCATTAAATGTATTATTAATCCAGAGTAAAAAGCTATTAAAATATGGACTGTAATCTCTGGCAGTCCTGTTATTTTTATAATTTAATTTTCCTTAACATGATCAAATTTTAATTCTATACCTACACACAGAAAATAATTTGCATTTAAAAATGTTTCTCTTTTAAAGGAAGCTCTAAGAAGACATTTAAGGAAACAAAATATATTAGCTGAGGAGACTGTGGATTCTCCATCCTCAGAGAAATTCAATACTCAACTGGATACCTCTCTCAGCAATCTGCTGAAGGGGGCCCCTCTGGAGTATTGAGGTTGGAGTAGAGATTCTGAGGGCTGCCTGCCAGTCTTGTTGATGTTGTGTTTTTGTCAAGTGTAGAAAACAGGATAAAAATATATTATCAGATAGTCATCATTGCTACATTTCTTATGTATCTATTTTAATAGGTTTCATGTGAATAATAGGTGAGACCCATTCTAAGATTTAAAAAAAATGAAGATCTGAACAATTTGATATTTGAAAGATACAGGTTCTTCTCAAAATAAGATAAGAATTTCATCCTTCACTTCCAAGTATTACTTTCTACAGTAATGCACACCAAAAAAGAAAATAAAGTGCCAAAAACAATCTAAAGAAGAAAAAATTATCAACTTACAAAGTTACGATATTTCGAGCAAAGCCTAGTACAATTTCTTTTTATACAACTGGGGCATAAATTTTCCAATGTAGTTTCTGGGTTATTTCAAAGAGATTAAAATTTTTTGCATGTGAATAAAAATTTAAGAGTTTAAAATAATGAAGTAAGAACAAAGACAGATCAATTTCTATGTGCAAGAAAAAGTGAGCAGCATATTCCCATTCACATTCATATCAGGAAGGTCTCACAAAACAGAAATTTTTCTGCTTTGGCAGTCCTCAAAACAAATGAAAAATTAATTAATCCACAGATGCTAAGATATTTGGGACTGAAAACCAAAAAGTATAAATCATTTTCAGTGACAGAAAGATGGTAATTGCAAGTGGCATTGACAAATATTTTTTTAATGGTGGTGGTCATCTGTCAAAGGGCAGCAGAGATGTAAGCCACTGTGTATATCACAGCAAAGTAAAACTTATTGTAAATGAGGTTTGAGTTTGCTTTATCATTCCAAAATCACAGTTTGGTTTCATTCTTAAAAAACATATTGCATAAATCAATATGGCAAGCCTTCTCATCACTAATAAGCAATAGCTGTTGTTAAGAGCTGGACGAGACTTTCTCCTCTCTTCAGATAATTAAGGAGATCATAATGTCCTAACTCAGATCTTCTCCAAGGAAAAGTATAGCCAGTGTGGTCCTCTCTAAAATACTTTTGGAAAAAAAAGATGTCTCGTGAAATATATTTTACTGTATGAGGAGACAGAATTCAAGTTCTAATGCAATGTTTTATCTCCCTTTGTCTTACTCTGTTTTTCTTATAAATGATCTATTTTTGGTTCATACTTTTCCTTAGAACTTAGTCCTAACATACAAGGTTGAAACCCAGCATTTGCTTTGAAAGTCTTCAGTGTGAGAGGTTCTGGATATGGGTTCTTCACACAAAATGACTAGGCTGCTTCAACATTATAACTGCAAAACTGGACTTCAGTTTTCTGGAAGTTCCAGAATAGAATAAAACAAAGCTTGATCCATGTAGTTCGAGAATGAATTTTGAGTGATTCCCTTTCTGCAAATGCTGCAATTTACTTGGAAATAATCATTTTGTACATTTTGACAAGTGTAACTCTTCATCCTAAAAGTAGTAGCATCTAAAAAGGATGTTTAAACAACTTCATAAAAGATTGGATGTGGTCAACGATTCAAGTCAGCATAGGGGATTACTTCAGAAAGAGACAAGGCTCAAGGGGAGCTAAGAATCATGGAGAAGGCTAGAAAACAACATTCATTTATGATACTGTCTCCCTTGTGTAATGTGAACTACTGAATAATACACCAGTATTCATTTTTTACACCATTCATAAAAGCATAGGAACTCTCTGTGTTACATGTGTTAATGTCACAGACCACTTGTTTCTTTACAAATCACAGGGTATTGTTTTTCCTCTTGTAGTGCTACTGTAGCAATGACATCAAAGTGATTTTATGGTACCTTTGGAGTTACTAGCTTTATACAGCAACACTTACATATCTGAATAAACATTGCATAATGCGGCCTTTTCTTGGAATGGATTTGGAGACCAAATCACTCTTGGACAAATGTTCGCAGGAAACAAAGACTGTGAAGGTAAAAGAAAATCCATAGTTTTTATTTGAATGAACATTGGGAAAAACCTTCTTTTCCATATTAGATTAGATTATTTTAAAGAGAATAAATATTGTATATAAAGCTCTATGGTATAGAGTAAAAGAGATTGCTTGTGCTTAGGTTTTCTCAAGTTCTTTCTAGATATCAGAACAAAACTTTTGCTTACAAAGAAAAGTTTTCAAGTCCACATTTGAGAACCTATATTCCCTGAGAGGCTGAAAACTGCAATTGACACCTTTTTCATTCACTTTTGATTTGTTTGAACTCTGTTGGACTTTCATGATGAAAGTTTAGAATTTGATGACAGGAAAGAGTAAGCCGTAATTTTAAGTAAACTATGGTGTCTAGCCACGAAGTCAATGTATTTACATATGAACAAGACTGAAAGAATGACAGTGGCTGAAGAGTTGAAAGAGCAGCATAGTTCATAGAATGAACCTGTCAAGGGAGAAAGGACAGACTGAGAAGAAAGTCAGGAGGAACAAGAGTTATTCAAAGTAAACTGGGATCAAGTTGCAAGCATTAGATTACCTAACAAAAACAATATTGAACTAGGGCAAGTAGTTCAGAAGATGAAGAAAAAGTCATCATTCAATAAGGCAAATTTTTTTTTTTTGTTTTGTCGGTATTTCAAAAGACAAGAGTAAGTAAAAAGGGACTGCAAGACTATTTGCAGTAAAATATTACTGCAGGAATTGTAAGGAAAAGGTTAGGAAAATTTAACTCCTAGAAAGTCTTAAAATTATTAAGCTTTGGGAAAACTCAGCAACAGGAATGGCAGAAGCCTCTTTTTTTTTTAAGCCAGATATGAAGTTAGGTGAGTTAACCATGGTTTTGAAATTTGTTACAGCGGTTTTGCACTGCTTTATCTCAAATAAAATATCTGCTGTCCTTCAGCAGATAAAGAATAGTGCTACCAATAATGGTGCTGTCATTTCAGATCCAGACCTGGAAGTGTGATAACAGAACTTCAGTTTAAAAAAGAATTCACCTTATTAGGCTGTAGCATTTCCTATAAATGTTCAGAAATAAAAATTCAGCCTTAAATATTGACTTAATATAAATAAAAACAGAAAGTGAGGATTGAGGAATTTCTTGTCTTAATCATCAACTTTTTCTTTCCTCTGTGCTGTAGATCAGGTCTGGTGGTTGGAAAGATTTGCAAGTTTTGTAAATAGTGTTGTCACAGACTATGTGTAGGGCTTTGGCAAATAGGCATTTTTCACCTTTGTTGCTGTGTGTCATGTTACATTTGGCCTGTCATCTGTACAATATCAGGTAGTGTCATATCAAAGCCTTTTCTTTACAAAGAAGTAAGAGTGGACCTCGACTTGATCTGCTTGTTAGGATATCTTTGGAGGTCACTGCCAACCAGTCCAATTTTTTAATAGCTTTCAGATTTCTCTGAGGTGACTAACATACCTTACTGTGGGCAATAATGCACCAGAGTAAGAAATTACCATATAAAATCAAACTTACTACTGTGTATCTGCAGAGATTCTTTATGCTAACTCTTACCACTTGCAAATTTCTGTGATTATCATGCAATTCTAAACAACCTAAATTTCCTGGTGGCGTATTAGGAAGTAAATATCAGCCCTGAGGTTTTGATATTTGCTGTATAGTGAAAGAAACAAAAGCCTATTAAGTTTGTTACCATTGCCAGACAGTCTGGCCAGAGCAGGAAAATGACATTTGCTCTAATGATTGTAAAATGTGCTCTAAAGCAATGATTCAGAAAGATTTATTGTGATTTCAAATGTGTGGAATTATTGACCACTGGCTAAATAAATGAAAGATTTAATTTACATATGAACATAAAGTTTAATAAAATTGCACATATAATTATCAAGAAAAACAGATCCATTTTAACTTATAAAATTGTAAGTATTCTTATGCTAGTGTTAATGTTCACTTTTTAATTGAAGGTTGTGTTCTGATTAGAGGAATAATTTAGATTTTTTAAAAATATGTTATATCAGTTGAGAAAAAAATTAATTTTTAACTAAGCTAACATCCTTCCCCTGCCTCTCTATGCCCCACTTCCACCAGAGGTATTTGTGATTTATTCAAAGTAATAAAGTTATCCTCTAGACATTCAGTGTTAACATCTTAAATTCAGGTACTGTACAGTGCCAGCCATGATTTCTATCATTTTCACTCAGATGAAAGAGTTATTAACATAATTAAGAGGCAGAAAAAAGGAAAAAAGTCTTTCATTGAACCATACAAAATTCCATTCAGGTTTCTTGCTGAAGCATCCATTCCAAGACAAATAAGTCCATGAGTCATAACTCTTTATTTGAAGGAGATGGCAGTGGACTTAAAACAGGATTGTCTCTTATGGAGCTATATGGCATTTTGCTAGTTGGGTGTTCTCACTAATCGGAGAATGGAAGTAAAGTTTCAGGCATTAAAAGACCTTTCCAGAGATTTATTTGAAATAAAAGATTTAACTTGAGATAGAAGTTACTCCTCAAAACCTCAGGTAACCTTCCTATGTGCATTTCTAGCTTGCTAAGAAGGGATATCATTCTTCTTCACCTTGTTTTTCCTTCCCTGAAAAGCCTAAGAGGCAAAAAAAATCAGAGATTAAATGAGAGACATTGAAAGCAGTTTAGTCGTGAAAACACAAGAATAGATTTATCCTCTCTTTGTGGTCACCTGTAGTTACTTGTACCTGTGTTCTGCAGAGGTGGTAGTCCCTGGCAGAGAATGGAGCTGGGAGGTAAACGATAAGTTAAAAAGAGAAATATCAATAAAGTATCCTTGTTGGTCTTTTACATGAAGAAGAAAAGAGAAAGTTTTGCTACACATAAGATCATTTAGTGGAAATCACAGGGGACGGGAGTGGATTTCTTCCCTTCCACTCTGATTGCCTAAAAGCTCAGATAGTTAGGATAACTTTTTATGTTTATGCAAATTAAAATTTCTTTAGAGGTTCATTCACAATTAATTTTTCATTTCAAAACCTTCTGAACACTCTGATGAGCATAGTAATTTATAGCAACAAAGCCTGATGACATAAGTTCAATCTTTTTATTATTTCTCAGGGAAGAACTTAGCAAAAAGATGGATTTGGGAGGTTTCATGTGTCTAACTTTTTTTATTTTGAGTTTTGTCATCATTATGGCTTGTGTAAATCCTTTATTTTAGAACAAGTCCTGCTAAAACAAATTAAAAGAAAAAATGTATGAGGCCTTCTAAATATATTACTTTTTCATCTATCTTAAATGCGTAATGTTCCATTTTGCATATGCAAATGTCATGTTAATATCATGAAATATAATTTTCATATATATGACCATTAGAAGATTGGCCATTTTGGCAGTGAGAGTGGTTAAAATTAATGTGAGTGGAGCATAGTTTTTTTGCTATTTTACATTTTATAAGTTACTGACTATTTTAAAATTTTTTCAGATTTCCAGGGGGACAGTTACACTGTATTAGTTTTTGAATCATCTTCTATGAACTGATATCAGCATCTCACAATTATTATTGTGTCAATAGAACTAATTGTATACTTTGAGATTTAAAAAACACCCATATACAAAAAGGAAACCTCAGGAACCACAGATCTTATTTCTTTTCTGTAAAAGCAGTCTTCTGAAATCTTGCTTGTTTCTTGTAGTCAGAACAAAGGGGAGTGGTAAGAAAAATCATAGAATCACAGAATATGTGGAGTTGGAAAGGATCCATGAAGATCATTGAGTCCGACTCCTGTCCCTTTACAGGACATCCCCTAGAATCATACCACATGCCAGAGATGTCAAGAGTTTCTTGAACTCTGTCAGACCTGGTGCTGTGACTCCTTCCCTGAGGACCCTGTTCCACTGCTCAACTGCTCTCTGGTTGAAAAACCTCCTGATATACAGCCTAAACCTCCCCTGACTCAGCTTCATGATGTTTCCTTGAGTCCTGTCACAGGTCTTGAAAGTGTAGATGGCAGTGCCTGCCCCCCCTCTTGCCCTCATGTGGAAGTTGTAACTGCAATGAGGTCTCCTCTCAGGCCCCTCTTCTTGAGGCTGAATGGACCAAGTGACCTCACACATGGCTTCTCCTCAGGAACCTTTCCATAGAGCTGCTCTCCAGTCTCTCATTCCCCAGTCTACACACACAAGCAGGTTTGCCGCATTCCAGATGCAGAATCTGGCCCTTTCCCTTATTGAACTTCATATGATTGGTGATTGCCCAGCCTTCTAATTTGTCGAAGTCTCTCTACAGGGCCTCTCCTTGAGGGAGTCAACAGCTCCTCTCAGCTGTGTGTTGTCGGCAAACTTACTAAGTATTCCTTTGAGTCTGGCATCCAAGTGGTTAATGAAAATGTTGGAGAGCACAGGGCTGAGGATGGAGCACTGTGGAACCCCACCAGTGACAGGTCTTCATCTGACGTCAACCTACTCACTGCAACCCTCTGTGTCTGACCCTAAGCCATTTCCTTACCTATGAATGAATCCAGCTGTGTGCTGGACATTTTGTCTGGAAGGATACTTTGAGAAACTGTATGAAAAGCTTTGGTGAAGTCCAAAAAGATAACATCAGCTGGGTTTCCTTGGTCAACAAGGTTGGTTATCCAGTCATAGAAGGAAATCAGGTTTGATAATCAGGACTTTCCTCTTACGAAGCCATGCTGGCTGTGACGGATGGCTATGTTGTCTTTCAGACGTTTTTCAATACCTTCCAGAGTAATCTTTTCCATTATATTACCAGACACTGACAAGCCTGCAGTTTCCAGGGTCCTCCTAATTTCCATCCTCAAAAATGGGAAAAACATTCACCAGCTTCCAGTCAGCTGGGACTTCTCTGGATTCCCAAGTCCACGCAAAAATCATCTTTTGATGCAATCAGCCAGCTCTCAGAGGATTCTCTGATGAACCCCATCAGGCCCCATAGATTTTCATGGATTGAGAAGGAGCAGCAGATCCTGCACCAGTTCAGAGTCATCTAGGAGTCTATCATTCCACTAATGATGGTCCTCCAGCGGAGGGCACCGCCTTCCTCAGTATTGCCCCATCACTTGCTGATAATTCAAACACCTCCAGTACTCTGTGGGGAACAGACATAAATTCACATGTGTTTTGACTGTACTTTGTGATTTGCTTTTCTGTCTATCGCCTTAAAATATATCTCCTACTTATTAATCATCCACAAGGAATGAACCAGTAGTACCTACTATACAGACAGCTAATAAGAGCTAAAAAGCAAACCTCATCAATGGTGACAACTTTGCTGCCTTTCATTTTTCTCTGTGGAAGATTTGCTTAAAAAATAAAATGAGTGTGTTATTGAGTACATTAAGAAGAATGCATATTTCTTTAAGAGATATTTTCAGCATATGGGAAATGTAAATTTCAGGAAAGCTATACAAAGGTGGGAGCAAAGATAAATTTGTAAGCAGCCCTAAACTGTTTATCTTCCACATAAAAGGTTACATTCTAATCCCAAGGTAAATGGTCTGACTTTGTTGCATTTCAGGCAGATTTACACCAGTCTAACGGAGATAAGATCTCTCTAAACGTGTTTATCCCAGAAAAAATTGTCCATTTTTTTCTATTCATCCATCAAAAGATCGATCTTCAGGAAAGATTGTTCTATATAGTGAAGTAAGCAAACAAATCTGAACTTCTCTATCAGTCTTACTGCATATCATAGCAATTACTCTTGCTGTCATGAGAAATAAAATCTGATATCCTTTGAGTTTATGTGTGTCAAATGTAGACCTCAAAATGTAATACAAGCTTCAGACTCGTGAAAACAGAATGCAGGCTGAAATTTGCAGCCACTGGTGAGATGTGTAGGCACCTGACTTGCAACTTTCACAGGAAGCAGGAAAATGTCGTAAATGTGCACCACACATCATTGCAGAAAGATGGAATCCAAGCCAGGGGTGAGAGAGAGTATTATCATTTATGCCCTGGCCACATGCACAAAACAATAAGGCGTGCCCACCCCTTTGGTATTTTCCACTGCCAGGACTCTCATGGCTGTTTATAAAAGGTGTCATCTCCTCACAATTAACTTGTTCAGTGGTTTGGTTACGTCCACCTAATTCTTCAGTGTTTATCTTGCCAGAAAGATTTTATTAATCTGATTTGAAGGGTTTATGCCACTGGAAAACTACTAGTATTTTCACATCTAACTTCTCTTATTTTGGGGCTGTCCTCTTCCTCCAAGAAGGACAAGGTGAATCATAACAGAGGTCAGATGGAATAGTAAAAATGCAGTTTCTTCGGCACTTACTTTTATTTATATTTATTTTCATTTTTTCTTATTTTTTCAGTTGTAACATAAGAAAAGAGAAGTACTAAATATTAACCTGGCACTCAAAGTTGCTAAATGTTTAGTTGGGGCTCAAAGCATATTGAAAGAAAAAGTCAGCATGTCTTGCCAGATACAAGAAGTTTTGGGGTTTCCATTTCCTTCTCTAGAAGCGTGGTTGCATTAAAACTCTTTTCCAGCTCCTAAGTCAGGCCTACTCTAGTGGAGGTAAACAGATCAAGCAGAGAGGCTCTATCACACTTCAGGTAGTGGCAGCACTATTCTGCTTTGCAGTTTTACTAATGGCAAAGCAGAATAAAAGACACTCTCTAAATTAAAATAACAAATTTCATCAGAGATGCTTACATTAAGTAGAATAAATAATAGAACATGTAAAAGAAAAAAAAGAAAGCCAGCAAATCAGTGGGCAACTTCAATATATGTTTAAGTCAACGAAGTATTGTTCAGACTCTAATGAGCTCAGAAATATTAGTTGTGCCTACTTTGATGAAATATAAAAAAATAATATGTCTAGGTTTTGAAGAAAAGAAATTTATTGTTTAAAAGTTTTCCTTTTAAACCATAAATTTAGCTGTATCACAGTAGAAAAAAAAATAGTTTTCATCTGTCACCTGTTTAAATCAAATTAAAACAGCAAAATTGTAGGCATTTAACAACAAAGAATGTTTAGACATTCACTTAATAGAAAGTTAATATTTCTGATTTCCCAAAATGTTTTGTAATAATGATCACTGAAGTATTCATTAAGTTTACAAAAGCTTCTGATAGCTTATTACTTTTCTGAGCAGAAACATCTAAAGAATACTGCGTGTGCTATTTAGTAGAAATTAAGAGAGAGAGCACACTATTATTGCTGTCCAAATTCTAGTCTCCCACATGCTTTATGATTGTCTTAATGTTGTTTCACTAACAATCAAATTAGCTCAAATCTGCAGTAAATATGCTTAGTATCTTGGTAAGCATAGTGATCAAGATCATTATTTCAGAGTATATGCACATATATATATACACACACACATATGCTGTGTCAAAATGGTACCACTTTTTGATAGGTTTCAGATTTTCCTCATCCTGTTTCTAATGCATTTGTTTCAGTATGAAATATGAATAGTACCATTAAAAAAATCTCTGAAACAAAGAGACAAAACTGGTCTGCAAGCATTTAAATTAACTTTTTAAGTTATTTGTATGTCCTTATTTTTCTTGATAATCTTACTTTATTTGTAACACTCATAGCTTTCTTTGTCCACAGGAGCAAAACAGAGCAGATAAGTGGGAGGGCAGAGCAGGGTATATGTATCTGTACAACAGAGAGAACAATTGAAACAAGAGTTTCAGCTCCCAAGATCAAAGATTAGACAATGTGTTAAAAATCAGTTTACTTTCATGGAGAAATAAATCATTATTTCTCTTTTATACTCCTGTGCTGGTTTTGGTTGGGATAGAGTTTATTTTCTTCATGGTAGCTCACATTGTGCTATGCTTTATACTTCTGATTCCCTGCAGGGAGTGAGCAACTAACTGTCTGGCTGCCTACTAGGTTTAGAGCACAACAATTCCCAGAATAAGACAGCAAATACTTAAATATTTCTTTCTCTTTTTTTACTCTTCCTGTTAGCTTTTTGTGATTGCTTTTGGGTTTTTGGTAGGTTTTTTTTTTTTTGGTTGCTGTTTTGTTTTGTTTTGTTTGCTTGTTTGTTTTGGGCTTTTGTTTGTTTTTTGTGGGTTTTGGGGGTGTTTTTGTTTTGGTTTTTAGGTTTCTTTGGTTTTTTGTATATTGATTTTGTTTTGTTTTGGGGGGTTTTGTGGGTTTTTTATTTGTTTTTGGTTCTTGGTTTGGTTTGGTTTTTCTTGTTTGATTTCATTTGGTTTTGGCTTTCTTTGGGTTTTGTTTGTTTAGGTTTTGTTTGGTTGGTTGTTGTTCTGTGTGATTGTTTTTGGGTTTTGGGTTGGTCTTGTTTTGTTGGGGTTTTTTTTGGTTGGTTGTTTTTTGGCAGTTTTTTTCTGTTACGGAAAAGATAACTAGTTCGAAGGAGAAATCTTGCTGTAGTTAGTTTTTTCTTCTTTAAACCTGAAATTCCGAAAATATAATTAGTGTCTTTTATGATAAAGTGGCACTTTTCTTGTCTGCTAAGCTTACAGAATTTAAAATAATTGCTAGACTCTTCAGTCAGCACAACCAAACCCCAGTATTAAACCCAGGTCACTGGGTTTTTGGATTCACCTGCCATTATTGATCTCTCCACTCAGACCAGATGAGCACTATTCAATTCAGTGAATATGTGGCTACTGACCAGATACACGTCTAAGCTCCATGTTTTGGAGGCATTTGGGACACAGAGGTCTAGAATGTGCCCAGCAGTGTTACAGTGATATTTCTTTCTGATGTAAAATGTAGGAACACTGAACTGAGAAAGAAGCGTGGTGGTTAGGGTACTGGTGCTTAGAATTGCTTCATTCCCTCTAAAGACCTGAAAAAATAGAGGTTGAAAGAGACAAATGAATGGTGCAGTTTTCCTTCTGTCCATTTTTCCTTATGGTGGAATGAACATTTTGCTGTCACAAGTGCAGAGAGACTTCGTTTGTAAATCTCAGACGGAAAGAGAACCGAGCTGAGCTGTATGCTCCTGAAAAGCCTGGTCCTCCACACGTTACACTTCTTGCAAAGTCCATACTAGCTTCTAATGGTATGGACACTCACACAGCTTGCCATAACATACCTTTCTTGATAGGGCATACTGCCTTGAGCTCAGTCTCAGCTTTAACCACATAATCCCACACTGAGTCAAGAATATGTGGTTCCTTCTAGTGCAAGCACAGAAAACATGATTCTGTTTTCAAAAGACTCACCTGGCATTGTTGGGCAAGGCTAAACTCTGTGTTTCAACTGGAATGTGGTCATCTCTGATGCAGCAATTTCAGCACAGCCTGGCACCTGGAAAAGCAGAAGTAATTATATCTGCTTGGTTTTCTTAATTTGACTTGGAATAAAATGTGATCTGTAAATTAGAATAGTGCCTAGACATTTTCTGGGTGCCTTATAAACACAGAATAAACCTAACTCTGTCCCTAAGTATATCATAAGCAAATCATGCATGACTCTATCACCTGCAGAGTTAAATATAGAACAACAAGGAGCTGCTGACCAAGCAATAGTAGAGAGTTTTCAGGAAGTGTGTTCACCACAAGCTCAAGTACTGGGAAAGAGCTTTTCCTATGAGAGCAGCAGGCAGCAGGGCCAGGTCAAAGGGTGTGGTACCAAGATTTCCGACCTCCATGGGATGAAGCCCTGAGAACCTTGGTCTGACTACACAGCTGAGCCTCTACTGGGCACTGGGGCAGTCTAGAGACCTCGTGAATCCGTACCCACCTAAACTGTCCTGTGGTGCTGCTGTCCTGCATGTTTTTGTGAAGACCTTATTTCCTTATTATAGCAAATAAAAATCCATTCCACATCAAGTAGATCTGGTTGGTTTGTTTATTGTTCAGTTCCCAACAGCATTAAAATGCAGATTCTATGAAAACCTGTCTGAAAGGCTGGTGTTATCCTTGGGTTTGTCTTGCTTGCCTCTGAACGACCAAGAATCTGGCATGAGGCACAGGTTTCATAAATAATTTTATGGCACTCCTCTAACCATCTGGGATTATTAGTTTAAATTGCTGTCTGTAGACATTTATGAAACCGTTGCCCAAATACTTAATTTTTTATTATTTTAATAGTAAACCTGAAAAGGAGACTTGAGTGAGAGCTGTCATCACTGGATGTAGCCAACATTTTTTGCATTACTGTGTTCCACTCTTAACAAACAGTGACATATGTTTTATGATAGAAGAGCCTGGTTTTATTTTTATTTGCATTTTATCTGCTAACTATGAACTTTGGTTCATTGTAACCTAAATTCACCACTAGCTGTTTTGAAATTTAAATTTACAGAACATAATCTTTCCAAAGAGGTTTTTTATATAAACTTTTGTCTCTAACAATGTACATCTTTCTCCTTTGAAGCTGGAATAGAAGGAGAAGAGAAATTTTACAGGCATGGAACTCCTTCAAATATACAATTATCATAGAAGTGTTAGAAGTCTAAATATGATTTTTTGTATAAAATTTGTATTCTCATGTAACAAAAATATATTTCAATACATCCCTAATTATAACACGATTTTTCGTTACAGTGTCTTTCACAACCAAGTTATTCAATTGGCCCATACTGATCATCCCATTATAAAGTGTATTGATATTATGGAAAGCAGCATATTTATGGAACTATAATATTATTCTATTAATCTTTATAGAAATTTTTTAGAATAGCTTTCTAGAGGAAATGCTTAGAAATTGTCTGCTAACAATATTTAATGGAAAGGTGATTTTTCAAATTTGAACTATAAATTCTGGAAGATTTCATTTACCGTTTAAGAAAAATCCCTGACAGAACTAAAACATATTGTTTTATTCCAATATGACTTTTATGTTGCTAGGATACCACAGTTTAAATATTCTGACTAAATTGATTCAACTGAATTACAAGTTTTAATCACTGGTCACCTTTGATTGTAAACTTCATGTATATCTATAATACTTGTCTGCATTTATTACGGAATCTTATAGACATCTAGAGCTCTAAACATGACCAGAAAAATGATGTCATATTTATCTGTGTATTCTCTCTTTAAATAAAGCTACCTGTCAGAAGTTTTTGAAGGATGGTAGCTCTTAGTTAACTGTTAATGCTTAAAAGTCAATAGATTAGTAATGATTTTTATTGGTCTGGTTTTACCCAGACTGGTCTTGCAAATTTTGTGTTTGTGAACAATTCCAAATCACCTAAAGATACCTAGATCACATCATACTGTAATTTAAATTAAAATCTGAGAATATTTTATTAATTTCTTTTGTAAAAGCACAAAGCCTAGTGTTTCTAAATATTGATATTCTCTCTGAATATACAGGAATAATGAGCATATTAGTTTTATCATTCCCCTCCTTCCTATTTAAATCACAGTATCTCGTTTGCTATTCTATCCTCAGAGAAGGAGCAATACCTTTCATTTTATGTACTTCTCTCACCCTTTCTATTGCAGAATTTCTGATCAACCACATCTCTCTCGTCACTTAACAGAAGCCTGTGCTGCTGGTGGAAGAGTTCAATCCCCTAAGAAGGGAAATGGAGGCAGTCAAAAGTCTCAAGGAAACTGACAGGACAAGATCAGCTTGACCTGTTGCTTTCCCCCTTGTAAGTATCTTCATGGCCATTTCTCAGGAATATTTTTAGTTTTGTTATGTTAGTATTGCATATTGTGACAGAAAGCAAGCATTTGGATCACACACGGAAATGGTTTGTCACATGAAAGAGTACCCTACTTGAGACCTTGGACCCTTTCAAAATGCTATCCATCCCTTAATGTGGCATAACTACAACTCTGCAGCAGGAAAATGAATTCATTCCCAAGAATGAATCAAGCAAAGTCTCTGTGACCTAAGAAAACACAGGTTTTAAACGGCCAGTGTTCCCTTGTCACTTTCCAGCTATTGCTGCTCCTCGAGTGCTCAAAAGCCTCACTGCCTGTCATTCCAGCCTTTCCACCCATGAAAAGAACAGTGACAAGAAAGACTTTGGAATGTAACTACAGGGACAGAGGACATTTTTGTACAGACAGGAATAGCTGAAACCATCAATTAAATAATTATCTGTGAATTACTTTCTCGTCTGCAGCTCGAAACAATCTGTTCCTGCTGATAGTACTGATGTTACCACATCTGTTAATCCAAGAACTGCTTCTTTGACATCTATATATCAGTGTCATTTATTAGTGATGGATTCTATTATGCTTCCCATACAGATGCTTATTTATCATTTATCTCTGATACCAAGGACCTAATTGGAACAGAAGCTGAACTGATTTGGTAGAACACTAGGGGTTGGACCTGTAATCATTGAAAATCCTTTGGTATTGATAAAATAAATTATTAAGCAGGTATTTGGTATGCCTCAGTAAAGACGAGAAGTAGTATAATTTCTATTCTAAGTTTGAGGTCTCATTTTCAAAGTAATACTTTTTTATTTAATTTCATGCTTGCCATTTGAGTTAAAATATATTCAGTAAACCTAAAATTTTTAGGGCAGGTTTGCCACAGATTTAGTCAAAAAGAGACTTCCCATAGAAAACATTGTCCTCAAGCCTTTGCTGAAAATCTTTGTTCAAGAGTGCATTTCACTACGGACAAATACTCTCAGGATAAAATATTTTGATTCATGAAAGCTTCTTGGAGTTTCAGTGGTTCCCAGGAGTTCATACTCTTGTGGTTTTGTTCTCTCTTCTTTCAGGATTTTTGTGTGAGCTACACCTTTTAGGACGAGTCCCAATTCTGCATGCAGTGAGATTCATTTACCTCACAGAAATGTTGGGAGAATTACAAGAAAATCTCAGGGACAAAATTTTCTAGGTGTACGGCAATATTTGTACACAGCACACCTATAATTTTGTACTCACAAAGTTTAATGAAACTATGCAGATTTGAGAAAATCAAACATGGCTTCTATTAATTTGAAGGGTTTGCTATAATGTATTCAATATTCGATAATATGTATTCAACATTTTATTACCAACATATGTTTTGCTAATAAGAAATTGCAACTTCCATTGTAAGGATATAGACATACCGAAGGAAGGTGCCATGAAAGGAATTTCTTTATCCAGTCAGACTCTTACATTAATGTCCAATTGGACAACCCTACAGGATATAAAAGATGAAGGAAGTAATTTTTATGTATTTTTCTTCAGAGTCATGTCTGTGTTAATTACCTCATCCAGCTTCTTCCACATTGACTTTTAATAAATACTGAAGAACTGCTTCCTTCTTCATTTTAACAAAGTTATCATTTTGACCCTAGCTTTTGATTAAAGAAGTCTGAAATTACATATGTTTTATCATGACAAATTGAAATTTAAAAAAAAGCAAACAAACAAACAGAAATCAGAAATCTTAGTTTGATACTCAATGGAGCATAAATGGATAAAGGAATTCCCATTGACTTTAGCCATTAATCCCCTGAACAAATAACATCAATTGTTTCAAAACTAACAAAGTTTTGATAGGTTTTGGGGTTTTTTTTACCTTACATTAACCAAATTAGGGTTTATTTTGGCTTTTCAATTCCGGCCTTCAAAATATCCATTTTATTGCGTTGGGATTCAAAGTGTCTCCATTAAATCAGATAGCTGTAGTGATGTTTTAACTTTGCTTAGTGTTAAACCTTGGAGTAAACAAACAAGTCCCCGTCTAGCAAGAGTCAAGACAAAAGAATAGAATAAGGCTGTAATGGCCCAATACCGGTTGTTACCAGTACATTAGACTGTTTTCTGTAACCCTTAGAAATGCAAAACATGTAACCCTGGAAGCTGTGGCCCTTTGTAACTGTTTAATTGCTGGTTTGTAGCAATATATAAAGAAGTGCCTTGTACAATAAATCTGGCTTTGCTTGCACCCAGTCAAGTCCATGCTTCAATCTCTGACATAATTGCACTATAAAAAAAGAAGAACAAAGCTCTCTACTGGTCTGAATATTCGTAAAGTAGCACCTGATATTTCCAAAGTTCTAATTAGGACTACACTTAAGTAACGTTTTTTGAGGAAAATAGAGTTTAATTAATTTCTTAAAAATGAGATGTATATTGCAACAAAAAATAAAGGAAATAATACTTCTATCATTTCCAGTTTTTTGGGTTTTTTAAACCAATTAATTTCATATTCCTTAGGGGCAGCAATAATAATGTTATTTCACTCTATGAGGAAGAGTGAGGAGCAGCAGGCACAAAACGATCCTGCTCCATAGCTTGGCGCTTATGAGACCATTCCTGCTGTTTTGTCTCAAGACATTTTATTTCTCCATGTGCTTGAGAAACAAGCATAACTCAATGTTTTTAATGCTATACAGAAAAAAATATTATACAAAAAAAAAAACCAAAAAAAAAAACCACAAAAAAAAAACCAAGCCAAAAATGTTCTTCTCTTACATACCTGTGCAACTGCCAGCTTGACTCTACACCATAAATGCCATCTGATTTTAAACTATTCATCTGATTATGAGTGAGCACTGAGTCCTTCTCCACAATAACACAGTCTTTAGTGTAAATCTTCACAGAGGTGCTAAGAACTTATTCAAAGATTAAGACTATGTTTTAGTAATTCAATGCTTTTCTATACTATGTCAGACAATCAGAGGATAAACTTATCATCTTGTTGAGAGTATAAGCCACAATAATTGAAGCAGGTTAGCACCTTCCTCAGTTCTCCTTTTTACAGTGGGAACTACTTTTTCAGAAGTCAATGTTGCCTTTTCTTTCCTTATTAAAGTTAAGAGTTAACCAAATAATATAGCAAAGTAGTTTTCAGAACATTTTTTTATTGGAATGGTTTTAACAGACTGAAAATACACTTCTTAGGACAAAGAAAGATTTTGATTTAATATTAAATATACTTTGAATCTACCTATCTGAAAGATTCCTGCGTTTAGCCATTTTCCTTAAAACAAATTCTCATTTTGAGCTATTTTGTTTTGCCTGTACTTCAGTAAATAACTTTGCCTTCATATTTTGAGTCCCTGAGTTTTTCCTGTGGTGTTTTTCAAGCCTAAAATCTTAGAAAGACATGTGTTTCATTTTTAAAGGCATTCCTTAGTTGTTTCCCTAGGCACAGTTTCATCTCTGATGAAGTCAAGGGGGAAAAGGGTTCTCCAAAATGACTGTATATAGTTCCTTTGAAACTAGGTGTGTGTCAAATCACACATCCAGAAACAGAATTCCTTATGATAAAGTTCAAAACATTGCCTTTCAGACCTTTTATTCTTCTTGCTGAAAACAAGGAGCCAAGAGACAAATTCTAAACCCCCAAAACCTGTGACTCCTGGCTTAAAGAAATATGGTTTTAACTTAACCATTATCTTTTTTTCTCTCTTATCAATCTAAAGCTAGACCAAATGTCAGTCCAAGAAAAAGTGCTAATGTTCTCTTATCCATAGAAATGTAAACATGGAGATTCACTCAGGTTAGCTGCAAGAGTGCACAGCTCTTCTGGGAGTTGAACTGATACATGTGTGCCTGAAATACTTTCCTGTGCTGATGCAGGTACTTATATACATGGGATAAATGCTAGGAATTGCTGGGTTGTAAATCAGCTAATATATATAACTATTCATATTTAACTGACTCAAATATTTCTGAGGTTTCTTTCAAAAATATAATGGTATTTATTCAAAATAACATTTTCATCCTCTAAAATGTCTGTAGTAGATGATGTGTTATAAAAAAATACTGTACAAAGACCTTTGTGTAACAGATGGTTAAGGTCAGAGTGACTTCAAAAACAAGGTCTCTGAACACAAATTGTCTTTATATATGTCCAACCCTAAGTAATGAGTCTAATTACTATTTAGAATTGTTCTTTTTCAATAAAACTTTATCTGTGTATTGGCTTAATTGAAAGCATAAGATCAAAGAATAATTTTGGTTTAAACATTATCTAGTAAAATATTCAAATTTTTATATTCTCATGAGAAAATCATTTAACAAGTTATTTAAAAATAATATCCCTTAAAAAATAAACACAATCTATAGTAGATCCAATGTTAATTTCATTATTTCATGTCACTTACATTATCTTAAAATCTAATGGAGCAATATATCCTGTATGGAAGATATTTCTTCTAGGAGGAGCTTCTTCATGAGGAGCAGTTCAGAATACACCTGATGGTTTGTCATGTTTGTGTAGATATTCTCCAATGTGCTGGTTTCATAGAATTCTTAAGGAGAAAATTCACATGCTCAAGCTGTTCTGCCCAAATAATAGCTGGAACTACTAAAATTTTTTTAGTTGTTAACACCAATCCTTGTGCCTCACTTCAGTGAACACACATACTGATACATTCTCATTTGCTTTCTGCTAAAATAAATTAGCTGGTAGGAATCTGATTTTTGAACTAGAAAAAGACTCAAACAATAGACTAAAAATTATTTGCAAGTTGCCCTTTTTCAAAGACACAGAGACTTTCCATACTTATATCTGTGACAGGTCCAGGTTTCTATTTATAAACACTTTTTCCTTCTCTGTTATAAACCTGAAACAGTAGTGTCTGTGTCACCTTCTGGAGGAGGAGAAAGACATGTCTCTCTTCAGGATTAAAATGGAACATATGCATTGAAAGAAAGCGCTAAAGGATCTGTAAGACAAAGAAACGGACACAAGTACCACTGATCAAAGGAACTGCTCTCCAAGGTAAGCAGAGAAATCATAGATGAGCAGACCACTACATCTCAGCAGCTACAGACTTCATAGAGGACACCAGCCAGAGATTACAATAGCCAGATGCAGAAATATAATCAAACCTGTCAGAACTACAAGAACACAATGGATGAACAATTAAGAGATTTATTTTTCAAAATTTTTTGCTATAAAAGACTTTTATCTTCACTGAGGATATCACTATGAGATGAAAATCTAGGCAGCTCCACCTCAAAAGTTTTGTTTATGCCATGTCTACTCACAGTGTCTTAGTGGTTTTTCTGAGAGTTTCACTGTTCATTCAAGTATATTTCTATCTATCTTATTAAAACAAAAACTGAGAGATTAGAAACGCTTGTGAAAGACAGATCTCTAGCACTCTATTGGAGCATGGGAAAGCTCTGCTTGAAGGCACACATCAAAGCTTGTTTACATATCAGATACACGTCTACATTAACTTAAAGAGTGACTAAGCAAACAGTTAATAAAAAGATAAAAGAAATTATGCTCTGCAATGGTTACACCCTAAAGAACATCATATTTCTGGATGACTGAAAAGTCATTCAATTCTTACAGTGCAAAAACTTGCTATAGTGAATTATTTTCCTATTCATAACAATGTGATGTTGTTTCTTCCATTCCATTCCATTCCATTCCATTCCATTCCATTCCATTCCATGCCATTCCATTCGTCCTATTCTCAAGCACTGCAGGACAAACACTCCCTCAAGGATGGATGAGAGAGCTTTTTTGGATGAGAGTGATATCTGTGTATTTCTTCTTCTGAGCGTGAACTCAGCAAAGCTTCTTGACTTAAAGTATAATTCACAAACATCCAAATCTATTGTAAAAATCAGTAAATTGTTATAGCAACAGTGATGAGAAATGTAAATAAGGTGATCTAGGAAAACCACAGGGAACAGCAGTCTGGTTTCGTACGATGTTCACTGCATAGAGGAGGACTTCGTTGTTTCTCCTTAAAGGGAACTTCAAATGGAAGTTAGGTCAATCCAGACAAAACCAGAGCTGTACTCACTAAATACAACTAGATTGAAGAAGTGGTTGAAAGAACATGTTCTACTGTGTACTGAAGAATGTTTTGCTCAATTCCTTTATGACTGAAAAGTAGACGGTGCTTGTGAGTATGCTGTCTGCCAGTAGGTGAATTAACATTGCTTAACAATTTTATTGTGATAAAAGTAGTGGAAGAACTCATTCAACACAAGCTGAACCCACAGCTAACATTTGCATCCTGTAGATCTAATAAATACTTAATTATTTCTGCAAACCTTCCCTTATATGCCACAATAAATGTTTTCAAATATGATCTATATTTTTCCTGGTTAAAAAAAAAAAAATAAATAGACAATTTAAAAAAAACTTAAACTTGCCCAGAAATATTGGAAATTGCTTAATGTTTTAGATAGGAGAATCCCCGTACTGGACCCTAAGGGAGTCTAGACAGCTACACCAGTTCACTACAGCCCTTCCCACATATTCCACTCTTCTCTCCAGACAACTTTGTTTTAACATTAAAGCATGCCTTATATTTTTTTCCCAAAAACATAGTTAGCTAGTTCTCTCTGATCAATGTATTTTAACTATTTTTCATCAAACAGTAAGCTTTCAAGGAAAATATTAAGCTGCCTTAAAGACAGGAACAGAGTACATATGGATTCACATTTGGATCACAGATAAACTCATTATTCTACGATGAAACACTTATTTTCTTTGAGGCTTGACAGGAATGATGGCCCACATTTCGCCATCTAAATTTTGATACCACCCCAATAATCTCATGCTCAGCCACTGTGTATTTTTTTACATGATGGTGTCATATTAGGCTTGTTTTAACTGTTTCATTTGTTTGGTTGGATGGGTTGGATTTTTTGAAGTTTGAAATGCTTGCAATATTGCAGCATTGTAAGTTATGTACTAGGTAATTATTTTGTCACATAAGAATCCAATAGTTTTTCATTTTTCTTGGAATAATTTTTAAATTGTCATTTGCACAAGTTGGAATTCCACCAACTAGAAACTTCAACTTTTTTCAGTAAGCCTCAGCTAACCTCTCTTTTCTATTTTTATGTATATACAGTATTGTCATTTGACCCAACCTGCCAAACAGGCCTGATGTTAGGCCATTTAAAACATATAGGAAATATTTCATGGAGTTAAGGGGGCTCTGCAGTAATCCACTTAACATATTTATTAATTGTTAGCTTTGCATTGTTTTTATCAGTAAATATTTCTTAGATTATCTGAGTGATGAAGGAATAATTTTGTATATATATACTTTTCCCACTTTTGCACAGTTTTGGCAGGAGAATGAAGAATTTAACCCCCCTTCTCATTAAAATTTCCACGTTTAACATATGGGTTTATTTACAAAAATCATAAATAGAAAGGATGTAAAGGAAGTGGATAGTAATGTTTTAGCATTAGGTCATACAGAGCAGAGGGAATATGTGCACAGAGGAAGAATAGGTGCCTTCTAAAGCAATCAGTGTAAATTGCTGACCTGAATTTTCTCATACACAACCATTTTAAACTGTATTAATATACTTACTACCCTAATGCAGTTTTTTCTGCTATGTACAACTGACCAGTAATACAGTATATTGGTAACGGATGTGAGCATATAAGAAGTGGGAAACCAAAAGGGTTTTTCTTTTCTAAATGAGGGGTAATATATTAACAACCCTGGACTCCATCAGTCATGTTCATTAGCTTCTTCACCTTTCTTCCTCAGGGTCTGCTGTGCTGCCTGGGGAGTCTGGCCAGCTGCTTTGGGAGCAGACTAAACCAAATTCACCACAGGAAGAGTTCAAACCAAGGCTTTCCAAATGCCAAGCAAAAGTTCACCAAAAGCCAGATTTCCAGGGTGCAGCAAAACACTTTTGTACCAGCTACCCTTCTAGCTATAGGTAGCAGAAATAATTTCCTTGTGCAAAATGCTCGCAGTGGTAGCAATAAAGTAACATTTTTATGGAAAGTAATGTGGGCTTTTACAGCAAACTGAGCAATTTGCCAGCCAAAAACCAAAAGGCTTAATAATGCTATATTCCAAATGGCATTTGTAGCATCTGTGATTATTTTTATAAAGGTTCTAAAGTAATTTAGAACATAAAGATTAAAGATCTTTCCATCTGTGAGGAAGAAAAGATTGTGAAAAAAAATAGGAGCTATTCCTCCTGTATTTCAGTAGCAGCTGAAGTACTAAGATTCTAATTGTTAGCTCACAGTCATTTATTTTACAAAGAAATTTCCAAGTACCTTTTATCTTCCTACAGTTTCATTAAGTTAATTCCACACATTGTCATGAGATTAGTTTACTCTTCAGCAGGAAATGGGACTTTTCTGAGAAGGGTCAAAAGCCATCAGATGTAGTGTCAAAGAGAGAATGATAAAGACTGTTCTAAGATAGCATTTGGTCAGAAATATTGTCATCAATTTTGAATGACATTTCTACCAGGAACACTGCAAATCACATTGACTCCTTCCCTGAGTGTCCTATTGACTTGGTTTGTTGCAGTCTACTCAGGTCGGTGTGCATTGAAGCATATTTGAAAGGCCCTTCATCTCAGCTACAATATATTATTTAAAAATGTCAAGCCTGTTTTGCTGTTGCTGGAAAATAAATGGTTCTGTCTGAGGCCCTAACATGTACACAGAATCTTCTCTAACTAATTTTCTTAAATTATGTATTTCACTGCTGTCTGCTGCAGATATAGGGTGACTGTGAAATTTTTTTCTAGCCAAGTATTTCCATATCCACATTTCCTCATTCCTATATCCCTTTTGGTAGGGATGTATTTGTGCTATATTTGGCTGTACATATATTTATATTTAATATATATGTATATGTATATATACATACACACACACATTGTTCAATGTTGGCATCCTTAACCTGACTATTTTCAAGCCTAGGATTCCCTGGTGATTTTTGGTGTGATTTGGGATCCTGAATGTATGTCTTTTGCAAAAAGTTGAATTCCTGTAAGCTTCAAACTTTGACAGTGAGTTTTCCATGTTTACTAGTCCTGAATGAAAAATATTCTCTCTTGTTTCCTGATAGCTTTGATTCATTACATCCTACTCCAAAAATGACACTGAGCAGCCAATCTCTCAGGCATCCTGCATTTCTGTAGAAATCTGATGTCTCCCCACCTATCAACAAGTTACGTCTTTTTCCTGTCTAAAGAGCTTTGGCTTATTTATTCATTATTCATATGTAAGCAGTCCTGTATTTTTTCATCATATATTGTTAGTAGCTATTTTGTCTTTGAACTCATATACGCCTCTGGTCTGACTGCCATCTGGATCTTCTAAAATTTTTGGCTATTCATTTCATCATTTATTCCTTAACATGTGCTGTCATTTCATTCACAGATATATTCTTTGACACATCCCAATGAAAAATGTTTCTTGAATGGCAGATTTTATTCCCACAGACGAGTCTAATGCAAAACATACATTGCGTTTCACTAAAATGGTCTTGTCTTCTCTAAATGTTTCTTTTGCATCCTGGCAATCAATTGACTCTACAGACTCTGGCAGGGTTCCCTGTGTTTGAGGATGTATTTAATACCACCTTTATTTTTTGAATTCTTAACTATTTAAATTATTTTTTATTTTATCTGAGACAGTTTATGACCTCTTCTGTTTCTTCCTTTTTAGTAAACTGCTTCAGTCTCTTGAAAGATGTCTTCTTGCTCCAAATTAGCACCATTTACCTTGCTGAGAAACCATGTTGTTTTCATTTGGTCTTTTCTTAAACCTTTGTTATTAGGCAATATTTATTAGGTTAAGACCTGTATTTTCGAATATTCCCCAAGTTTTCTTAAAGATTTTGACATATTGACTTCTTTTTAACAAGCTTCCTTCCTTTTTGATAATTTTTCTTCTTCCCCATCCCCCCACTTTTTTTTTTTTTTAATATCAGAACGGTGGTGGCTTTTAAACTATATATCAGTTAGTATTGCCATCCTAATCAGTAGATCAGTATGTAAGATAAATACTCATCTTTTCTCCCAGGTGCTTTACTGTCCAGGAATTATCTTCTACTCACTGAAGCAGTTAGTTTCTTTGGACTTGGTCTAGGGATCCCATGGACACAGAAAATTAGTCTAAACAATCATGGTCTATTTTGAAAATTCTTGTATTTTTAGCTCACTATTGGAATAGCACAATTACTTTCCTTCCATCACTTTTATAGTATGCCTAATATGTTCAGTTCAGGACCAAATAATTTGTTCTCCTGTAAATTATTTTAAGATGTTGCAGTACATCTCTAGAATCATAGGTACCAGTGATTTGGTTTCCATGTAAATGTAATACAACTTTTCTTTTTTCTTCCATTCCTCATCAGTTTCAATTGCTTACTCTATCCATTATCTGAGGTCAAAACAGAACAAAAGTAAAAACCCAAAGACAAACAAATGAACAAAATCAAGCAAAAAACCCCCCAACTATTATTTTTAGCTATAATGGAAGCACCATCTCAGACTGAGTTGCATTCTTTAAAACCACCCTGTCTTTGTACTTGGACCACTGATCAAATTAATTGCTTGGAAAACACATGAAAGGACATTCTTTACCCTCCTTCAACCAAAAGTTTTGTGATCGGTTTCAAAATGCAGAGAGGAGACAGTGGAATTATGGAATTAGGCTGAAAAACACAAGGTAAAAGTGTAATTTCAAAATAGCAGAATTTCTAATGAAAATGAAATGTTTTAGGAAAAAAAGTATGACAAAATGAAGAATTGATCAGGTTACTAGAAATCTGATTGCTCAAATCAAGGCAGAAGGAGGAGCTGCAGGAGAGAGCAGCAATACAAAAGACAGTGGAAGACCCTTTGTGGAGTGAGGGAGAAGATAGGATATCACCCAAATATTTTCTGCAGCTGTATCTGCCATTCTCTCCTTCCAACTAGAAGGTTCCCTTGGCCATAGAGACTTTGAAGTGCTTTCTTGTCTCCAGATCTGTCAGAGTTCTGTAATATTGCCTGACAAAAGAAGACGGTATGCAAGTTATAAGTTATAAAAATCACACATCTAAACTTCTCTTGCACTATTTGTTTGAAATAACTTCACACTGAAAAATCTGTCTTAGAGGTATATGAAGGCATATTTCCCTTAAAGTTCAACTGGAGAGTTCACTTACTATCTACTCACCTCCAGGAGGCCACCATTTTATGCATTTTACATTTCCTAACATACTGCAAATTGGGTCTTTCCTATTTCTTCACTACTCATCATCCTGTGCTTCAAAATTAGAAATATGGAAGAACTTTTCCAAAGTGTCGAATTTCTCATAATCTTGTAAATAAAGATATATGGTAGCAGCAGAAAAGACTTTTACCTGTTATTGTTTTAAAACTCTTAAATATGACACAATTGAAGCAGCACACTTTGTACATTAGTACAAGATTTTTACAAATTATGAAGCCTTAAATACATTATTTTTACAGCAAAAGTCCTTGAAAAAAATACTCCTTAAGTACACATATCTAATAAATGACATTTTAAAAAAAGTTTAAAATAAAAAAAATAATACCTGTCACATTTTATTTTCTTGTATATCTCTCCCTGGACGCATTCTGTAGAGACATGAAAAATTGGGTAAATGTGACTCTATATTAACTGTTTTATTCTCATGATCATGTCTTCTACAAATAAATAAAATGTTATCAATTCTCAGGAAAACGTGAAGTTTCCTTTATTTATAATGCAATTTAAAAACTGGATGACTTAATTTGCAGTCAGCTTCTTGAGCCATACTCGGATATATATTTTTTAGTGGGCTCAGAAAGCCAAAGTCACAAATTTCTCTGTCCTCAATTCTATTCCTCTTCATGAGTTTTCCTCCTGTTACCTTGTACAGGGTGCATGACTAAAGCCAAAGTAACCCTCTGTTAGAAAAATTACTGATACAAGGCTATTTTTACAGCCTCATTGATAAAAATATTTTTAATAAACTTCTTTATGATTGTCACAAGGAGGGTAAAATGCTCTTCAGACAAAAGTTTTGAGATGCATAAATATATTTTTAGAATGGAAGGGACCCAACTGTAAGCGCCAAGTTTGGTTTCCTTCATGACATAAAATGATAATTTCCATAACAGACCCAAAGTTTCTCATTGAAATTGAAATCTGGTTAAAGAAAACACTCCTTTCGAGTTATCCTTGTGAAAAGACAGACTTCCCCTGATTTCTGAATCAGGAGTATGAAATATTTAATTTTTTATCTTGTGTTGTGAAGAGATTTATCAAAATTGCTTGGCATATTGATGAAATTAATAAGTATTCTAATGGCATTCTGGCAGCTTTCATGCATGTAGTCTCCACAAAGTTCAAGTCAAAATTGTTTTATTTGAGCTTTCTTGAATTATTAGCCTAGGTTCTTTTTTAAAATTTATTTACATTCAACTAGTCAACAACTTAAATGAAATTTTCTGTTAATTTCAATTAATTTAGTGCTCAAGGTACTTTCTCTCTAATGTGTGAATTAAATTCAGAATAAATGTAACTACTCACAGTTTGTTTTGACTATTTAGACTTTAAATATTATTATTAAAATTTTAAAACTTCAGACATGGATAACAGTCTTTGACATCTGAAGAGCTGTCTGTTCCCTAGAGGGAAACAAAACATCGATCTCATGAATCTCTGTACATTTATTATCTGTATCCTCTCTTGGGAACAGTGAAACTAAATTGAACTTCTCTGATAAACAGCAAAAGTGAAGTCCTGTCCCACATATAATTTCAAGAGGTGAAAATGTATATACATGTTTTATTTTCATTGATTCAATTTTTTTTTAATATTTACCTAATTCCAGATGTTATTCTTTATAAATTCCTCTAATGTTTAATAAACTGTAAAGGTCCGACATTTTCACTTGCTAATTTATTTCAGTATCAATTGCCATATCTCAATTGAACAGATATATTTTGTTGTTAGAAGCTTTCTTCATGCAACCACTGAAGAAAAGATTATTCAAAGATGATAAAATGTTACCATGGAAAAACAAATCTTTATTAAAAAAGGAGAAAAGCTAAAATTTTGCAAATGCTATAGGCAAAAAAGAATTTGCATTCAGCTGCATCTGTCCACTGGATTTCAGAGGAAAAATAAAACTGCTTAATTTAATCCACCTGCTCCCTAGAAGGAATCCAGAGTCACTGGCAGTGATGTAATCCTACAGCACTGCATATTTTAAGATAGTTTCTGTTTTAAACATTTTCTACTACTACTATTTTTCAAAACTGTCTTTCTGAAAGACAGCTATAACTAGTTTTATTTATTCTTTCTAAATATTTTTAAATTATTTTGGGAGAAGACTTGCATAAGTTAAACAATAAGTCCATATTATCTACATCACATTTTTCATGTAAATTTGATATTGCTAATTGCATATTTTTAAAGAGCCCTTCTTAAAGCAAATGTCCTTGCTTGTTATAACAAAATATGGACTTAGTATTAAGCAAAATGCAAGATGAACAATTTTGACAATGCAGAATTTAACTAATAAGGTTTATTAATACATTTAAACCTAAAACATTTTCTTCTCCATTCTTTTTAAGCCACAACACATTTTATATTAAAGAGTTTGCATACAGAATGGTTCAGGAAAAATACTACAGAACAGAGGCAAGAATTCAAGATTTATTTCTGTTTTGGACCAAAATATATTCCAAATGAATCAAGAGGTAAAGATATGTTTATACATTTTATGTTAAGATAAAATGTATTCTTATAAAAACCTGTCCTTTTACTATTTCTCAGAGAAATGCCTGTAAATGATGCTTACAGTCAGCTAACTGCATATACTTTGTGCTTCTATGTGCTTCTATGTCTGGCCAGAAATGATTGAAACAATTTCAGAAAAATTGCAGTAGGCTATGAACAGCATCTTAGGTCAAAAGTTAAACAAATATTTACAAGTTATAATTTTAACAAGCATTAATTTAACTTTAAAATTCCCTATTCAGTTTTAAAAAAAATTAAAAGAGAAAAAAATCCCAAAATAAAAAAAAAAACCACAAAAAAAACCAAGACCCCAAGAAAAAAAAAAAAAAAAACAATGAACTAGACTAAAAACCCCACCCCAAAAAACCCAACCAAAAAACCAACTCCAAAGACAGCAAATGTAAAGTTATGTGGCATACTTTTTAAAAGCTAAAGGCAACATAAAACCATGGGGAAATGGAAGCTACCATGAATCTTTAATTGCAGTGACACCTCTTACTATATAAAATATTTTGTCTAGTAAACAAGTTAAAAACATCATGGAGATGGCAGAAAAAAGTACTCAAAAGTAAGAAAATTTTAAGGTTAACTTTTGTCACTATAACTTGTTTCATGCCCTCTTGATTTATTTGAAAATGATTTAAAATTAAATCTGCTGTTTGCATTCAAGATATCTTTAAATACACAATTTTAACTCTGACATCTTGTGCACAAGAATGAATCCTTAGCTACCTTACTTCTGAACATGGATACATTGTAATATACATTATATAATACATCTTTACCTATACTGAATGCAGTATCTTTTTTTTTTTTTTTTTTGTTCAGGAGAGTGCTTAAGAACTTTATATAAGCTTCAATATGTTGTGGGGTTTTTTTTAATTAAAAGAAGAATCTGAAGGCTGAAAAGATTTTTCCTTCTGATATGCAAAATGAGAATACATGTAGCACGTTTTCTAGCCATTCAAGGTATAAAAGACTCTTTAGAATGATAACTAAAACATTTTCAGAGAAAGTACTTAGAAAAATAGCTTTTTAAAGCTGAATTTCTTATACTTGTTACAAAATCTGCCCCAGTAGTTGTATTTTCCTGGATGTCTGAGTTGATGTTGACTTGGATTTTTGGAGAAAAAATAACTTTTTGATCTTTAATTTAGCTGGCAAAATTTCTTAAGTGACAGTTTTTCTAGAGAAGCAATTTGATAATATCTGATCATATTTTTCATGTATGCCATGCATTTTGTTCCAGGAATAAAATTACCAGGAAAAGTTTAAGAATACAGGTAATTTGTATTATATTGATCTGCATGTCTCTGAGTATCATATCCTTATATTTTCAAGTCTGAAATTTTAATTCTATGACAATGCCATTTTGTAAAGTGGAGAAGTTAATTTCTCAGAGATTATGTGTCTACAATGCAGGAGAACCTTTGCATAAAGGTTCTTTTGTTTCTAAGAAAGCCATTAAGCAGCAGCAACTATTTAGGATAAATTTGCTAAGCACTGTCATTTTATCTGGCACCTCTGCAAATGCTGCCATACGATTAACTCAACTCTGACATAATTTCTTTTGTCTCCCCACTAATGGTAATGTCTTACTGGGTCTCAGGGTGCATATATATCAGTGGCTGATGTGGATCCAGACTCCCAGTCTTTACCCCATTAGATTTACATTGCACATCCTGGTTGCCGTTTTGTGATACCACTCATGTATGTTTCATCTCTGGGTTGTTTTGTGTGCTTGTGCTGCTATCCTGTCTATAGCTCTTTCATACTCTCTCCTACTTTTGATTTCTTAAAGGTCAGGTACCAATGTAGAGTTAGAATACCCATCTGTGTAGATTTTAACCCATGAAAGGCTAGTTCTCTTTTCCATGGATTTTACAACACTTTCAAAACATAATTCTTCAGAAAATGAAATCTCTCCAGCTCAGTAAATTTTTTTCTGTGTATTTGTTGACTACAGCTTCCAAAACTTGTCAAATTGAGGAAATCATAGTGACTCTTCTAAAAAGGCTAAAAAATATCATTAAAATTAAGTTTAAATACCATATATACTTATTTGAAGGCTTAATTTTTTTTCCCATGGACTTTTCTGGTTTTACTAGATTTTTTCAAAGGTTATTCTGTTTTGACTAGCTTTTTGAGGACTGATTTCAAAAGTTTAGAAATATATTGCAAAAAAAAAAGTTTAAAATTATGTCCAGATGGAAAGATATGACTTAGATGAGGATTAGTGAGGAAAATAAAACATATTCTTTATTGAGTTGCTTGACTCTGATAAACCTGTTAATTATTTATGATGTATTTCAGTGAGAAACATTCTCAGAAAAAGTTTTATTGTGTTCTACTCAACAACAGGAAAATATGCACCCCACAATCATTCAAAATAAAGACATGAGCAAACACACACAAAAATACCCCCCAGTTCAGTTCCGCAAGCAACATTTTCGGTGCTGTGGGAGATGCCTACATGCCCCTGCCATTAGCTGCAGTCCTTGCATGTGTGCTCATGCAACATTTGGGAGCTACAACTTCTGTCTCCTTAGGCACTCCTCAATTTTATGACAGCCTGTGGCTGCTGCTAACTTTAGGACAGAAACTAAGTGATTATCAACCTTAGGTAAACCTCCTCCAACAGGTAGTGGGAGCTTGCAAGTGTCCACTGCTAACTGAGTGTGCACAGCAATTACTGAAACAAGTGTTAATGAAATGAGAAGTTAATTGGAAAAAAGAACCTGAAGAAATGAAGTCAACAGAAGTTGATTACCAAAATACTGTCTTCAGATAAAGAAAGATATAGAAAAAAGTTACTCCATGAGTATTTTCCATGTCATTCTGAAGAACAGGGTGAAAGCCAGGCATTGTAAATATGCAGACTTCTTCATTTGTATTGGAATGTATAGGCATTCAAAAAATTGTATTTGTATAGGAATTAAAACCTTAAAAGCAAACAGCACAGATCTGCTGCTGAAACTAATGCTCTTATGATGCCTTCTAGTCAACATTTAATTAATTGTTTTATTCCATCAGCTTTTAAAGTTTGTGTGATACAAACCCAAGTTTTTAAAAGAACAGTGAAGGAACAATACTAATAAAAAACCCAAACAAAAAACCCCATCTCTATCATATTTTCCCAATGAATTAATCGATTGTACTTTAATTGTTGTCTAAATATTTCTCTAAGAAAACAGTAATCAAACAGCAGTATTTAGTAAATTAAGGTTGATGGCAAGCTGAGAAAGAATACAGAGTATATTTAACAAAGTTTTATATACAGTACATATATTATTGTTACTGAAAAATATTAGTAGAATAATACAACAGATAAGAAAAAAGCTTATGAAAGAGTAAACCCACATAAAAATGGCTAACATCAAGAAAGCTCTTTTAAACCATTTCTCTGAGGGGATGGTGAAAGATAAGTTTGGACATCAAAAGAAGGGATAAGGATGAAAAAGAGACATTCTTTGGCAAGATGAGATGAAAGGTATTGATTGAAAAAGACTAAAGTAAAAATGCTCTAAAAGCCTGTAGCACTTCAGCCCTGCGTATTTTGGCCAAAGGAGAACTAGAGCATGACAAACCAATTTTTGAGTCCTGTTCCAAGGACTACAACATGTGTCTTTGTGTAGACGAAGGGTCTGAACCATTTCTCACTGCGCTATGCTTCAGCCAGCTCAGCCATAGAACCTAGACATTCTTGGAGTATTCTTTGTGTGCCAGAGCAAGGACATTAACTCATATGTCTGTCATCATAGTATTGGGTGACATTGAATTAACTTCAGAAATGACATAAGCAACCACCATGTGAGAGACTGAAATGTTATGGTTCATGGCTTTGCCCATTATGGCAAAACTGTATGAAGAAGCTGTGACCACAGAAGCCCACCCTTCCCCGAATATGCCTCCTGAGAGGAACTTTGGACTGTGAATTAAGGGAGCTTGAGGTAAGATAAAGGTGACACTATTGTCCAATTGTCTCAGGTTTAGGGAGAAGCGAACAAGGTTGAGGGTGAGAATGTATCCACAAGAAAGTCAAACCCAGCAGCTGTGCTGAAAATCAGCTCTGAGCTTGGAGTGGGGGAGGCCATAGCCCACATGTTCATACAATTCACAGACCAGGGAGCTAAAAAGGTGAGCTGTTTCTTACCATACCATATTTGCAGAAGCATTACTGTGAAAGTATCTTTTAATAATCCTGACCAGGATTTGCTTCAGCCTTAAGCCTGTAAGCTGGAAAAGCCCATATTTTTCTTTCAATCAAACTAATAGAAGTAAGGAAAAGCGAATACAAATGGTTGAATGAATAAGAGCTAGAGTTGGTGAAATTTTTCACATGGCTTGCTGAACAAATAGCTAATTCTTTTTTTCTCTCTCCAACATCTTTCTTTTGTTAAAACTACAATTGGGCTATGGGTTCTGCCTTGGACTACTTGACATGACAAAGAGTGTTCGGTCTATCTGTTTCAAGATTCTTTTCACTTTTATTGGGCACATATGTTCCAATGCAAGATCCAGGTGAAAACTGTGATTTAGGAAAATTTTCTGTCATTCATGATACATACAGGCTTTTTCCTTTTAACAACATAAGAAGAGGTTGTGGAGTTCTGTTTTATTTAGATTTAATAACAAAGTCCAATTTATAATTAAAGAATTTTTTTAAATGTACAAAGACTTGAATTGGAAAAGTTGAGTTGTACATCTTGAACCTAAATTTGTAGGTGACATTGAGAAGCTTCTTATTCATTGTAGTGGAAGTAAGGTTAGACTCATGAGGATGAGGCTTTTTGAGGTGCTTTTAATTTTTTCCCCTCTTTTTTCTTCTAAGAGGACACCATTGATTAAACTGCGTCCAAAATTTCTGTCTTGTCTTATAATTATTACTGGAAATAGCTTTTTTCTTTTCCAAGGCAAGCAACCAACAGCAGCAACAACAACAAAACAGCAATAACAACAACAAAGTGAAAAAAAAATCAAGAGTTCAACATTGTTATTGATTCTGTCCCAGAATTCATAGACCACATCCAATTAGATGCTCCAATTCTAGTTCCAGCTCTGCTCTAGGTATCTGCCCTGGACTCCCTGAATACACATCTATTAAAAGTTCTAAATAGTGGAAAAGCTAAGAACAAGCATCTGCTCCAAATTTTGTTGCCAAGTCATAAATTATAAAAGTTTTAAAAAATAAGCTAGACACTTTCTTTCATTAAACAGCTCTGAATTTTGAAGCAGTTATTTGAAATGTGAAAGGGAGGATCAGTTGTCAAAGTGCCCTTGCTCTCTGACTGTCAGGAGTCACTGCTCTTTAAATGACAAAATAGGGTTGGAGTTTTAAAGAACAAAAGCCTTTATAAGGTTATATTTTGATTGACGAGAAACATGATGACTGTTATTATAGCAGAGACCTGGAAAACTATAATAACTAGCCTGTCAGCTCAATTGTTACTCTTCATTAAAAATTAATATGAAGGAGCAATTAATCTCACATCTTTAGCATCATTAGGCTGTTCTCCTACTGCAGTTGTGTGCAGTTCAATATGTCAGTTAATCTTCAGAACAATATTATTTTCTAATTTAAGTCTTCACTGTCTTTATTTTGATGTTGTACTCAAGGAACAACATTAACATTTGAAGATATCCTAGACAAAATAAAATTATTGAAATGGAACTACAGTTGAGAAATCCACCTCAAAGTGTAAAATTTAAAATGGAGGTCATTATTATCTCTCAAATTAGGTCTTGCATAGCTTACTATTTCACTGCAAGGACTAAAAGACCAGAAGGTTATTGGAAATGTAGAAAGAGCCTAGGGTTACATAAGTGAAGGAGCAACTGGGCCACTGTCTGTCTACCTTTCTTTGTTTCCTTATGTTTATCTTCGTATTTGAGCCAATTGGCAATGGAAGAAGTTTTACAAACACCGAAAACTTAAACCTGAAGCTGGATACGTGAAGTCATGTCAAGTTGTGCTCATGAGACAGTGGAACTCAGGATCTTGTGTGGAGGAAGCAAAGCAGTAAGCAGGACTAGAACCCTGAATTTCCTGAGAGCTATATTTGGCCTCTTCAAAGACCTACTTGGAGGTACCCAAGTGATAGGGCTCTATAAGAGAAGGGAGTCCAAGGGAGCTGGGTGATATTCAAGCATCACTTCTTCCAGTCTCAACACCAGAGTAATGAAAAAATCATGCAAAGTGGGGAGAAAACCTGCATGCACAATCAGGGAGCTTCTAGCAAATTTCAGTTGGAAGAAAGGTATTTATGGGATGTGGAAAGTGGGCAGGACACATGGAAGGACTATAGGAATATAATCACAGTATGCAGAGCTGTGACAAAGGCCAAGGCCCACTTGAAACTGACTCTGACAAGGGACATCAAGAACAACAAGAAGGGCTTTTAAAAGTACATCAGGAGCAAAAGGAATTCTAAGGAAAAGATGGAGCACTGCTGAGTCAAATCGATGTCCTGGTAATGGAATGTGCAAAGATGCTATTGAAATAAATATTCAATACTCCTGTTGGTATGTAGTACACACTGACCAAGGCATATTTCAGAAGTATGTGATTAGGGAATTACTAACACCAAAATAAATTCCAAACTGGAAACCCCATGAAGTTTTGAGTAAGAAACTTTTTGACCATATTAAAAAGAAATTAAGCTCAACCAGCTTTTAGGTATCTTAAACTGTAATATTCATTCAACTCAGAAGTGCATTCTGATTTTAGCTCTTCAGGAAGAGATCAATTCACATTTCTGTCAGCTAAAGAAATATCTGTAAAGAAACTAACTGGAATTGTTTGCTTTGTTCTACATGTGTTACCTTCCACGTGGGTAATGGCTGAACTATCTGAAGAGCTGCTGAAGAACAGAGAAAGTTTTGTCATGACTGTATAGATTACTCTTTTGTTTCCTTGTCTACTTGCAAAGTGAATTTATTAAAACAGAGCCAAACTTCCTTGGCAGAATTATGAAACACTTCAAGTTCATTGTCAACCAGATGACACACCAGATAGATTTTAAGCTATCAACATCAGGAGCTTTCAACACTTTGCTTCTTTTTCTGATACATATGTACATGCATATATATATATATATATATATACATACACAAATATATATATATAAAGGGAAAATGGTTTCAGATGTGTATGGCTGCCTTTTTTCATTAAAAAGATAACTCATCTATACAGTACAAATATCAGTATTTTCACCCAAAAATTTTCAAATGTTCTGTTGCTTTTAACAGATACAGATACTCCAAGTTAGATCTCTTGAATGAAGAATTTGAAGTTTTCTGTTCATTGAAAAGAGATGCAGAACAAAATTAATTTTCCAGTTAAGGTCAGGTGTAAGGGCATTGATCAGTTAATTTAAATAATTTAGTTAGATTAAATTTAATAAAATAGTCCTTCTTTTATAAATTATAATCTGATAGACTGCAAATGGAGTATGACAGAGCAGCAGATTGAAATTTCCTGATGAGTTTACTTTTGTAGGGCACTCTTGACTCTCTGGGGAATATGAAGTACATCTCTGAGGGTTTGCCTTTGGTAAGATCAATGGGAGTGAAGAAAAAATTAACAATATCTGAAACAAAATTCCTAACACCATTTAAAAATAGGAGATGATGCAGTAAGTCAGTCTTGGTGACCAACATTTCCAGTAGTATATGAAAATGTTGTCCATGTTTAAAAAAAAAAAGGAAGCTAATGACCTTGCAGAGAAGAAAAGTCAAATGTGTGAAGCTGGGAACATACTCAACATATTTCTCAGCTATGAATTAGTTGAATCACACCAGAGTATTTGGAGATACAGGACAGGTACATACGCATACCAAAGGAGATGTGGTGGCATAATAACGCAGATAACGACAGATAGCACAGAAAAACCGTTACTTTCCTTTCTGCAGGTATGCCTGAGAGTCAACAAGGTAACACATGACAGTGCGTAATTCATAATCCATAGGTCATAATTGCTGAATCAAAAGCTAAAGAAGTGAACTTTTTTGAGTGGTCTTGATATAATTGCCAGAGATTGAAAAAATATTAATGTAGATAGAAGTAATAACAAACTGAAAATCATATTTTTCACTTTCTCTAACGACGCTGTCAATAGCTCCATGTAGCTGGGTTTGAAATGGCTTTTTATCTGGGTAAAAATCAAATACTGTTCTAGTAGCAGATAACTGATTTTGAAAACAAAGTAATCAAATGGAAAGACAAAAATACTTTATGTTTAAATAAATATAGAAATGTAAATTGCAGATCTCCACCTCATAGTTAATGACTATGCAAGATTATACATGTTGTGCAGCTTATTCAGGATCAAAGTAGTAGGAGGCTGATTGTTTGGAAAGGAGTCACAGGTTATTTTCTTTGACAAGTATTTTTAGACTGGATAACATACATATTTATTGAATGCACATTGTTTGTCTGTGAATCAGGACTAAATTAAATACAGACTTCATAAAATGTACTCACTTTGAAGTGGGGATTATTTAATAGTAAGCAAACATTTGCTGTTAAGAATGTAGTTTTGAAAGGGAAACAGTAAAGATTATGCTAATCCATATTTTCCTTATGACACAGATTTGGCAGTTTTGTCCTTTCCTTCTCTAAGTCATAGGCATATCAATTTATATAATTAAAAATAGTCTTTACTGAACATACAAATCCAGTGTTCAATTTATTGTTTTGGAAAAAATTTCCAACGCACTGAAATTTCAATGAATAGAGAAAAGTATTATGCCTTTGTACTTGAAGAAATTTAGAGTGTTTCTATTGTTTCAGGTGGGTTCAAACTTTTTTTCTAACTTGCCTGATGTTGCGGCGGCACAGGCTCGAATGGACCCAGAGGGGCAGCCGCAGGGAAAACAGGGCCAGGAGGGTGACTGGCGGCAATAGGCTTGCAGCCTTGCCCGTCCTGATCATGGCAAAGCCCACTGAGTCCCGCGCTCTCCCCCCACCCCTATTCCCTCCATTTGGTTATTGTCCCGGAAAGTTCTCCCCTTCCATGTTGTGTATTGGTTCCCCAGTTCTGGCTCCTCCCCTCGAAGTTCCTATTTGTCTATATCCCCTTCCATCTTCTTTGTACCACCCCTTTACCCCTTTCCTACTGGTTCCCATCTCAAACCACTCCCTATTGCCTGTTCCCTTTTAAGCCCTTGCACGAGATTGCTCGGGGCTTCGAGCCTTGACCTTCTCCTCGCCGTCGTCTTTCCGTCCCTTTGCTGTGCGCCCAAATAAACTCTGTCTTAAGAAGATCCAGACTCGAAGTCCATCTCTTCTGTTCCCGTTCCCGGCTCGTTCTGCCTCGAGTACCCTGCCGCGCTGCTTTGCAGACCCTAGCTGACGGCGTCCTCGGACCTTGATGCTGCCGAGCGCCGTCTGAGCTAGCTGCTGCAGACACGGATGGCATCATCCTTCCACAGGTATCCTGGGGCCAGATGATATTTTAAGATGGACAATATCTAATACCCTTACTTTCTAAGAGCTGGTAAAGATAAAAATTATTAACATATTCAGTTTTTGTTCTTAATTTTTTACAGATTTGTTGGAGAGATTGTGAGGACTTTAAGAGAGAAAAATACGTAATTATTTCTTTTGTCTTAGTTTGCCTTTCATCAGCCTTCTCTCTTTTGAGAGAGGTGTACTACAGAGGATTCTTGGTGGGTCTGCAAAATAACCAGGAATTGCACATGAAAGGCTTGTCAGCCAGTGAAATTGATTTGCATGCATTGTTAAGTGAGTACAAAAAATCCAAGCTGATAATGAAAGCGGTGATATCTCAGCGATAAGTTCACTGAACGTTAAATACTTCATAATGCTATAGTGAAGGAGAGAGATTAGTATATGAGTTAACAACAGACACCTCCTTGCTCTCACATTCATTTCTAATTCCTAGCACAGTAAGAAATTCAGTATTGAGGTTAGATGTGTATAGGAGCTATATTCTTAAATCCTTACTTTTAAATAATTCTCACAATACCACTTTGCAATTTAGCAATGTTCTCCTTTGCTGAACATTTTGTCTGTTTTCTCATTAAACTACTGAGGTAAACATGATAATAAAATTATTCTATGTACTTGCATGGTTATTAAAACTGAGACATGAATAAATGTTGATTTCTCTATAATAATAAATACTGCAATGCCATTTGTGGGTGATCAGAGACAGGGTTATGGTGTCAGCCTTATTAGAACAGCATCATTCAAGCTTTGAAATATATAGTTATGGGATTTGTCTGCTTAATATCAAATGCATAGTCTGAGTCAACAGTGCATGGCAATAGAGACGTTAAAATAAAACAGGAATTAAGAATACAATTATACCAAATTTATAAACTTGTCTTTATACGAGCTGCTTTATTTAAAAGTGAGCACGTGTGGGTTACTCTGGGAGTTTTCTTCTCCATTTAGGATTTCATATGTAGGTTCATATTGATTCTGAGACAGTCTCTGAACGCAGAGTGAGGCTGAAAGCTTCATTGCCTAAGTCAACCTTTTAAAGTAAAAAAAATTCAGGTTTGCTCCTCAGAAAATCTGAAGAACTGCTTTTTCTCTGTAAATTTGCAGCATTCTTTTTTGTTTGGTTTTTTTTGTTTGTTTGTTTGTTTGTTTTGAATTTTTACTTTTTAGTATTACCATACAAGCTAGTCATAATCTACTTCTGACAGATATTTGTTTGGAGATATTTTTTCAGAGTGATTATGCACATTTTTTTATTTTATTTTCTGAAGTCACAAATGGCTTTGCACATCCTCTGAGGCAACTGAAGCACTTGTTCAAAAAAGATACAGAAGGGTGGGAAAAAAGACTTTGGACATAACAAGTGAAGGAACATGGGCAGAGCAATAAGAAAAAATAAGGTAGCTAAAATGGAGAAAAATGAAAGGGACACAAAGACAAAATTGATTAGGCTGTAATAAAAGTGCTTCTGCAAAGAATAAAATATGCATTTTGGATGCTTTTTTTTAAAAAAAAAGTATAAAAGTCCCAAACTACACACATGCAGTGCTATATTAAGCAGCTAGTGAAAGACCATTGAGGTGTACATAGGCTTAACTTGTTACAGGACAGCTTTGGATCACAGTAAAATGCATTTACTAATAAGATATATTTATGAATAAGATCCATGAAAATGAATCTTAAGAATCTTACCGAGTCATCTATTTATACTATAGTAAACTAGAGAATGTCTCTTACATTTTTAGAAATGGTTTTGAAGAAGGTCGATATTTAAAGCCTTCCTTAAGTCCTGTGCGCTTTGCTGCTCTTCAAAAAGGAAATAGCTCTTTTCATGTTATTATGAAGCTACTAGAAGGAAAACTACTAAAGAACCTACTTTTGTTATGTAACTATGACTTGCCTGCTAAGCTATGGAGAAGGGAGAATAAGTGAGTTAAATATTTATAAACAGCTTTTTAAAAATTACTTCTTAATAAATGCAGACAGAATTAAACCTGGTTTAGAAATGCCACATGGAATGTCAACAATGTTTGTGCATTTTTATTCCAGCTTTTACTCTGGAAAATTTTCTCAGATTTAAGTTCTTGTACCTCTCTTTTAATTTAACACCTTTAGGAATCAGAATTCATAGATTACAAATGGCAAAGTATTTCTTCCCTCCTCTTATCCCAATTTTTAAAGAAAGCCAAACAGAAAATACTTGATGCACACCCTTTCACTCCCTAAAGATCTACTTTTGATAGCTGTGCTCACGTGCTAGTCAATGATGATGATCTGTCATGCATTTCCCTCTCTAAAGAATTTTTAAAACAGTGTGACACCAAGTACTATTATTTTTAGGGATTTTTGTTTTTGGTTTTTTTTAAGTAAAAGGATGTAAAGAAAACTAAAAGACACACTTATATAGTTATTTTGGAAATTAAAAGGCTAATTTGTCACCTGGGTAGTGAAAAGAACATTAATTGCTTACATGTAACTCAAACACATACCTTAAAAGTCAAAGACACTTTGGTCTTGTTTAAACCCTGAGTTTAGACTCTAGCCCTCTGAGGCCCAAGGCTGAGCTCTCAAGAGGGCAGAGTTGGCATTCAAGTAGCTCATTGAACAATGGTAGTGTGGATGACGGTCACCTGGCAAGGCTGAGTTGGTGCAAAAGTCAACAAAAGATGCTGCTATTGCACGTCTTTGGGCTGTAAGGCAGTAGGGTGCTCGCCTTTCCCTAGCCCCAAAACATGAATGCATCACTCCCACACAGCCCCCTAACAGTGAGGCAGTTTTTCACAAGGTACTAGAAAGATACTGGCAACCATAGTGTTCATGCAACCCAAACTCATTCTGTGATAAAGCTCTAGGCTCCACTTTCTTCCTTTTATTCTGACGTCTTAATTTAAAATACTCCTCTATATTTTTTCTTATATGTTAGAAAAACCATGAGCAATAAACCACTTAAGTAATTTATTGAAAAGACAGGGAACGGAATGAGGACATGGGCAGAATGATGAGCTATGAACAATTTTCTTAGATTGTTGCCTGGATAGCTCAATATGCAGTAAGATTCAGTAGGTGGAAGGCAAATCCAGATACATTGTACAACACTAAGATCTAAAGTTCCATTACATAAAGTTATTTCCTTATGGGCATACTTTGAGTGCCATCATTCTAGTCTGTTGAAAACAAACTTGAATCATTAGAAGCCACTTTCACCTTCTTATTTATCTTGCTGAAATGTAATATCTCATTCTCAAAAGTCACTTGCTAAGAAGTGTCCAAGATCATAAAAAAATGAACATTTGACAAGTGCATTTACAAGCAATCTGCAGTATTGCAGTAGTGTGCTGCTTTTAATGTCAATCTACATATTAATTAATTTTTATGCACTTATTAAGACACTTAGGCAAGATTCCTCTTGGCAAAGAGTTAAGTATGTTTATCAAAGACAAAAAAACCCTAATAAAACAAATACTAACTGCTAGATTTCTTCGTGTTGTCACAATGTCATGGAAGGGATCTGTTCTTGCAGTGGCTGAAACCATCTCGGAGAAGTTGAGAGGTTCCCACAGCAGCAGCAAACTGGTGGGACAATTCTGAGGCATGAAATAGCCTCTGAGTGTTGGCTAAACAGTCTCTCCCTAAGGTTATGTTAATCTTCTTACATTGATTGGCCTTCACCTGGTCCCTGACTCCACCCTTCCCTTCCCCTCATTGGTTCTCACTGTATCACACACTCCACCCCTCCCTTCTTCCCATTGGTTGTCATTGTATTTCTCTGCCTCCTCGCTAACCCTATTGGCCCTTGACCCCTATATCCATGGTCACGCAGAGTGGCTCTTCGTCTTTCACCCCTGGATCCTGTCAAGGAATAAACCCCTTTGGAATATATCCGGATGACTGAGCTCTCTGAATTCTTCGTTGCTGGTAACGCTGAGCTTATTAAAAGCTCTGGGGTGGGTGTGTGTGTCTGTGCTACCCATCAGCACGGGTGACAGAAAAGGTCTTATGTGCACGTTGTCTAACACAACGGCTGGAAGGGTCTGTCTGAGAATCGGGACACTCTAGGATCACGCAGGAGACCACATCTCACCCCACCACCACCCCTGCGTTAATCTGTCACTTATGAAATGGAGGGACTTCAGTTATTTGGAGACTTCCTTTTTAGGTAGAGATTAGCCAATTTATGACAATTCAGGATCAGGCTCTTGGTTGCAATTTAGATGAGGCTTTGATGTAGTGATGTAGATAAGAGAAGTCTGCTGAGCTCTCTGCTTCCTTTGACACAACCCTGTTACAGGGGCAGGCACAAATTGACAACTGATGTTGGAAAAGTGAGGGAAAGGTCTGATGCTGCCATGTGTTGCTAGTTAGGGTTGATGAAAGTTTCATTTTGAGGCTGAACAGACCCTGATTTATCTCTGGAAGGGGTTGGCGGGGGGAGAGATACGCTGATTTGTATAAACTTAATCTCTGAGATCTGAATACTGTGTGTAGGCAACAATTAAAAACAAAAGATATGCAGCAGACTCTAAGTTCCCTAAAAGTGAGAAAAAATATTCTTAACGGCCATTTCACTCTTTTCCCGGTTGTCTTATTTTCACTAATATTTCCCCTTTTGTTTGAAATCAAGGTAACTTGAATGCAGGCTGATAATTCTCTGACAATTTGCTAGTTACAGCTGTGTCCAGCTTTACAGAACTTTTCATCTATGCAGCTCTGGTGTATTGTGAAGAGCTTACACTCCTGATTGGGATATAGAGTGTAGCACTAGCAATAAAATCTGTCTGAGCAACTTGGAACAGAAACAAAGAAGGAAGGAAGCAGATTTCAAAATTAAATGGTTATATTAGTTTGGTAACATGCTCTAAATGTAGGTATTTTTTAGAACCCTCACATTTGAAGGACAGAATTGCTTTTATTCTGAGGCCTTTTTACTCTGAGATATTTTTATCCCCTTAAAATATCTGTGTAAAAAGCAATGTGTAACTAAAATGTAGTCTGAAAATATTACAGAAGCTAATGAGAATGAAAGCTCACAAAAATTTCTTGACAAAAAGCTTAAGTATTTCCAATGAATTTCCTTGTAATGCAAAATTTTGGAAAAATTGTATGATTTTTTAAAATATATATATATTGATAGAATTAGAAATAAAGAGTTGTTACATGGTTCATTATTTGCCTTTGCAGTCAGCTTCCTGCCTGAAACCTGAGTACAGTGCAACCTCCTAGCAAGAGGTATCAAACAGCAGGATAGACCTTTATACTTGACATGAGAAAAGGGAAACTGAACTGCAATGAAAGATCCCTTGGGGCTGCCATTAGGTTGGTTCATATTCACTTTACCATAACCCATTTTAATAAGTGCGTCATTCTTGATGATATTTAGTCTGTGATATCACACAAGAATGAAGGCTTTAATGTTTCTCAATGTTTCTTAGAGGAGCTGGCTTCTGAGCTTTGATGCAGGCAATTATTAAATGACCATTCAGGACAGTAAATGAAGTTGCCTGTTTTGTGGGGTTTTTTTGCAGAAATTACATTCCCATTCCATTTTTGTGTTCTTCTGCTATCTTGACCATGGAATCTGGCAGCAGAAATTACCTCTCCTTCAGTAATAGTGATATGCATTCAATAGAAACTACCAAAATTTCAAAAAAATGTAGTTGCAATTTTTGAAGTCTTGGACTGATTTTTCCTGAAGCATCCAATTAGATTTTAGTTTACTGGAACTCTGTTAATAATTCTGATTTTCCTTCCCTGTGTGCATGAGTTTCTGCTGTGCAAAATGTTTTTGATATGACTTGCCAGACAATCCCCTATCTTCACAGGGTGGTTTTGCACCTAGATACTGACAATAGGATTTATTTCTGTGTATCTCTGCTGGCTAAAAAGGTCTGTCCTATGCAGTGATAGTATTCTGAGAAACTATGGTCATATTGCTTTCATATTGCTTAGCAGTCATTGTTTCACAACCCTTTCAGAAATCTGTTGCTAAATCTTTTCACTCCGAAAGTGGTACTGTGGATTTGGATATTCTCTGTGCATCTTCATACTGGCAAAAACAAAGGGGAAAGAGACAGATTTTCTTTAGAGTTTGTGTAACCTGCTAGATTTAGGATAAGGGATCATTTTACATATGGGGAGCAAGCCACTGCTGAAGAAAATATGTTCTTTTAACTTACAGTTCTACTTTTTTCATTAGAAATTTAATAGTGAGAAGTATAAATCAAAATATCCATGTGTTCGCCTGTTTTTTAAATCAGAAAAATATCTTGTGGTGGTTTTGCTTGACCCAGTTTTTGCCAGTGAGTAGCGTGGGGTACAAAGATTGTTCCTGCATATCCTGTGTAAAGATTCTGGAAGTTTTTCACCATGTCCAGCCGAGTCAATCTCTGATGGCTCTGAAGTTGATGGACAATTGGCTGGCCAAGCCTGGGCCAATTAGAGATGATAGTTACACCTCTGTATAAACATATTTAAGAAGAAATCAAAACAATGTGAACACGCACTTCTTTTTAGGCAGAGGAGGAGAAGGTGAAAATATGTGAGGGAAAATAACATGGAGGCACCAAGGTCAGTGGAAAAGGTGGGGGAGGAGGTGCTCCAGGCGCCAGAGCTGAAAACCCTCTGCCAGCCGTGGTGAAGACCATGGGGGAACAGGTCGTCCCCCTGCAGCCCATGGGGTCCNGAGAGTTGCAAAGGCCTTGCAGGAGAGAGAAAGGCCTTGCTCCCAGGATGGAAACAGCCTGGCCTCAGCTTGGCCTCAGCTTAGAAGTCTGCAACCTATGGACAGTAAAATCTTGTGGTGCAGCAAATTTGGGTGTGTTGCTGCTTGTGAGATTGGACCCATGCCAAAGAAGTTCGCACAGGACTGTCTCTCGTGGGAGGGACCCCCATGGCTAAGTAGAAGACTCTTCTCGCTGATGGACTGACCGAAGGAAACCCCCCTACCCTGCCCCCAC
>VZRL01005096.1:118354-161155 GCA_013397895.1 Origma solitaria
CAGAAGAATTGTGGCGATGGACTGACTAAGAGAAAAACCCCATACCTTGCCTCTGTCCTGGAGCTGTCGGTTGGAAGGAGGGAGGGGGTGATTAAAGAAACAGTGTATGTAGTAGAAGAATTGTGGTGGTGGACTGACTAAAAAAACCCCACACCCTGCCCCTGCTGCAGAGCTGTTGGTTGGAAGGAGGGAGGGGGTTGAGCTGAGAAACGGTGCCTTAAGAGGGACTGGGGGTGAATGAAGAAATGGTGTTTTAAGAGCTGATTTTTACCTCTGATTTATCCTCCGACTCTGTTAGGTTAATAAATCACTTTGCAACTTTAAGTTTTCAGGCCTGCCTTGCCCTGTGTCCCTGTGTCCTGCCATCAGTGGCATATCTCAACTCGTGAGTCCAGTGTGTTTGCGTTAGGTTTTTTCCTCTCCTCGGCGTATCTGCAGCAGGAGAGAGCATAGAGAGCAGATGTCATAAGTACTTGGCGTTTAGCCAGGGTCAAACCTCAACATACCTGTGTAAGGTACAAAACCAGTACAATATAATTTAGAAATAGTCATTCATAAAGGAATTTCATAGGGAATAAAATAGTGGTAACTTCCTGAACAATTCATAGAAATCTCAGACAGCAGAGAAATTCCTCACATACTACACATACTATTAGGAAAAAGAGAATAGAGAAAATGAAAAAAAACCAAAAAAGGATGACTAATATTTCACTTTTTTCTTATGTGTCTCTTTCTTGAGGCAGCCAGGGAGTTCTGTGTTGATGACCCAAACTGCCATTATTCCTGAACAGGTGCATGGCAGAACAAAATATTTGTAAGAGCACCAACTTTGAAAGTTTCTTTACCTGGGATATCCTTTTGGCAGCTTGTTTTGCCATAGCAGGTCTATGGTTTTCCTCCATTATCTGCAAAACACAAAATTCCTATAATTATGTTTACAATAGAGAATAAAGTGTTTGTATTTTAAAAAGCACAAAATGGTAATGGGTTAGTATAAAAATGTGAAAAAAATATTGTTTCTTCAACAGGATCTATTAATTAAAATGCAATTATAAGAAATGAGTTTTGCATTTAAGCAATTAATAGACTATTTGTCCTTTCTGGCATTCATTTACTCATAGCATTAACTCAGCATATCAACTTCTTTACCTCCATCTTTTTTCTTTGAACTTTTCTCCATCAAACCTTCACAAATAAGTATCGTTATGTGGAAAAAAAAATCTGGGAATCTTTTTCTCAGTGATATATTTAGTATAATAATTTTGATGCTCACAGTTTCATACTAAATTTCTTCATTTTTTGTTGGTTTTGTCTTGACCCTTGGAAGTCTTTGTGGCATGATTCACTGCATGCTTCTAGAGAACTAAAATTCCCATGTTAAATGTTAATAGTTGCAGTTTTGTTTAGAATGTTTAAAAAATTCTGACACTTCAGAATTTTACTGTTTCTTCTGAGCACAACTTCATAATGATGTCAGTTACTATATTTTACAACCTGGGGAATTGAGACAGAAAGAAAGGGAGCGGTTTACAAGAGGGTATTTTCAGCTTTTGGAAGATTTTAAAAAATCATAATTCAAGAAAAAAACAAGTTAAAGACAGTAGAATATAGCTCTTCAAACTAGTGACTTCAGTCAGAAGACCATGAAAATAAATGTCTTCAAGTGATTAATCTTGTATTTATTTATTTTTCTGGGTTTAATTTGATTTACAGCTTTGAAATGCATATTATTACCCATTTAATTTGAATTCCAAATATTTCATCACATGATTTAACTGAGAAGAGCCTTCAAAAAATCTGAAAATTTGTTATGCATGGTTTTGAAATTTAGTCTCCTCTTGATTGGTGTTCATTTCAGTATAAAGGAGATCTAAATAAACATGCACAAATATGTGCAGTTAGCAAATTAATATCAGTTTTTAATGTACAGTAATGGAATGAAATTATAGTAATTCAAATTTTTGAACAGTTATTGCATTCTTACTGAGGACAGTGTCCTGTTACAATATACCTAGCCAAAGTACCTACTACAGATATGTTAATTGCCTTTAAAAAAATACCGAACAGTTAAATAGATGGAAGAAGCAACATAAATTGAACCATTAATGTATCACAGGTCTTCTGAGTCTCAGTCAAATGCCTCAATTAATCAGCTACACAAAGCTGTGACTTCCACACTAGTCAATAATAATGATACCTGGAAATAAGCCAAGTGAAGATAACGTGAAATTTAGTCTAGATAAAGGTACACAAGCAACAAGAAAGTAGCTTTTGACTTGTGGTGGAGCTTGTCATAATAATGACTGTAGAAAATATTGGAGAGGTTTTTTCCAGATAAAATGGCATCTCCAAAGTTAACAAAGATCACATAAGTGTCAAATATGTTAACAAATTAAAAAAAAAACCAAACAAACGAAGGAAAAAACCCCAAGCCCCAAACCTATCTCTCCTTTCAAGGTCTTTCCACAGGTTTTATAACAAATGACAAAGAAGATGGAGTCAGACAACTACTGCAATAGATAGGAAATTCACAAATGTTCCCAGCCTTTTTAAACTCATTTTAACCGTGAGCTACATGATTTATTTCAGAGAAACAGGATTAGCAAATATCTTTTGGTTGGCAGATGTAAAAAAAACCCCTCCATAAACCCATTTTTCACTCTTACGTGGCAACTATAAAATTATCTGCAGTAGGGAAACAGCCTGTGGAGTAATGGATGAACAAGATACAGAAATATATTTAGCCAAGTGTTATATCTGCATCAATGTTCTTCTGACAATGAGTACACTGAACACAGGGAATTTGATCTTTGATCAGTTTAGACACCTGGCCTGTGATTTCTGTAGCATATGACTCAGTATGTCTGACCCTCTGGTATGGTTCCACTACAGAAAACTGTTAAACAATGCATTCCCATAAAGTTGTAAAATCCAACCTTTGAAATTGCATATCCATAAAATCTGTTTTAATAAAATTTAAATTTGCCATTGAACGAATTCTTCTTTGTAAAGATAGTTAGTACTGTCTTTTGTTGCATTTCTGTGTAATGTTTCCTTTGTCAGTCTTTCTGTAAGGAAGAGACCTTTTTCTGAGAAAGCTGTGCTTTAAAGTACCCTAACTCTAAGAACGGGCACAAATATTTTGAACTTCTTTACTTCTCTCATTTCAGAGAGAAGACTCCTTCCCACTCCATCAGACTACTACTGAGATGGATTTTAGGATGCTAGTAAGCCATTGAAGGAGATACTACTTCTTTGTTCTGCAGCCTCCTCACACAAGAAAGGCTTTGATTTTGAATTGGATTTCTAGAGATGAATTGACATTTTAATCTTAGAATTAATTGTTTTAATATCATTTATTGCAAAAAACCCCAACATTAAAAGTATGTTGAATTTCCCAGAGTTCTTTGCTTTATACAAATAGGTATATTCAAGTACGATTGTGTTTGTAAAAATTTTCAGTTGGATTTTTATTGTCTGTGATAACTTGGCCTGATTTTTCTTTTCCTAGAACTGTTGATATCAAAATATTTTACTCTTGAATACCTAAATGAAAAAATCCAACCAAACATTCTTTGAACATTCTGAATATTCTCTGTTTGAATATATAATCCAAACATTAACATGTATATTTTTATATTTTCAGAACTTTCTCCCCAAAAAAGTAAGCTAAAAATTTGATCTGGATATGCTTTACATAGTGGTTTAGTTGAAGTGTATTTACATGAATATTTTAATTATTATAAATCTATAACTCTAGTACCCCTTTTCTGTATTCCTTAATTTACAAATCCACATGAGAAACTTTATTCATAAACTTATTTTAAAATAAAGGACTTTTTTAAAGAGGCATTTTTTGTGGATGGTATTAATAAGGAAACAAATGAAGACAGAGTTTCATACCCAGAACCGTTATGTTCAATTTTATAGGTACTTGGAAAATATATTGAAAATGGGGAGAGAGGAAAGAAGAGTGAAGATATTTTTTGTGAAACAAGTTTGTGCAACTTTTATATAGTGTAATCTCAGAATTCATGTTTAGCTACATTTTCGGATTGTAGTATCAGATTTAGATTTTAGCTTTTGTTCATTACTAGACAATACTGGAAGTTGTTTGTTCTTCTTCCCTGTTATGCTGCAGAAGTGTTTAATTGTTATATTCTTCCATGTTCACCTCATTTCAAGAAGGGTCAGCCTGACAGTTAAAAGGTGCTATTTTCCCATTCTATGTTTCCTACTTTGTCAATGACTAAGAGAGAATTGTAAGTGATCACACACTTAATAGTTAAGTAAGTGGATCATACACTACAACATTTCTGTGAAAATGAGTGCTTCTGTAACAGAAAAAAAATCCTTTCCCCTTCCACACTTGGCTACATATACTAAGATTCCTTCTGTCGTTTTCAGCATTAAAAAAAAACACAGTTGCATATGAAAGATTCTTCAATAAGGAGATGATCTGAAAAGTGGAGAGGTAAGTTATTGATCATCACATAAACAGAAGAAAGACTGAATTAAAGTGCCTCTCTGTGATTCTGGCACTGAAAGTGAGGTACTTTTCTCTCTGATTAAAGTGGTACAGAGAGCAAAAAGCCTTTCACCTGAATGCACTGAAATCAAGGGTCTTTAAATTTCTTTTGGTACTGTTGAGATATACATTTTCTCATCAAGTGTTAAAATACAGAAAAATAATGTGCAGAATCTAAAAATGAATGCCAGAGGCCATGTCTCTGGGAAAGAAAAAAGAAAAAAAAAGCACGCTTTCCTCATAGATATAATATTTTATTTGGCATACAACTACCTTTACTGTGTCACAGTCCATAAAAAGAGATGAGGAGAGATGCCGAAGCAGAAGTCATAGACTCTTGATTGGATACATTGGTTTGGTTTAAAATTCTAGTATCATTTAACTAGTAAAAGTCAATAGGGCCTATCCTAGAAATCAGTCCCTTTTGTTCTCAAAAATGAGCAATCCAGTCTTCTTATTTAGAAGAACTTCTCATTAGTTTTGTTTTTTTGTTTTGGTTTGGTTTTTTTTCATAATAATACTATGGGGCAATCAAATACCTTGATATACTGCCTCTAATTCACTAGGTTACTGCTTCTGTTAATAGGCAGTGTGGGGTAAAGTAGAAATCAGAATAAAAAGATATGAATTCACCATTATCACTAAGTTCTGACTTGTCTCAGTAGAAAGGACATAGTACCTGAACAAACTCTTCAGAAATAACAGTAACTCATAATAATGTCAAGACGTGTGTTGTTTTGAAACACAGTGAAAATTTTATAGAACACTAGAACAGTTGCATTGGTTAGGCTCTTGGGCTGAGCAGCTCAGCATATTTGTCTCTGACAATGTTCAAGAGCAAGTGCTTACAGAGAGTAGAAAGAAGAAAACTAGCGCTATAACAACTTTCTTTTGACATCTCTCCCCTGACTATTGTGCAATGGGATCTTCCTGGGTCTGAGGTCACTTCCATGTTCTCCATTATTCAGTGTAGGCTCTCTTTGCTCTATAAAATGTTCTAGCATTTTACTGAAGAATAGCAGAGTTTGTCAAAGCTCATGATTCATCTTCCATGCAAAAGTCTCTTCTAGTTTAAAGGTATTTTGGTTGAATCAGAAGAATGGAAGGGGTAAGTTCCCTGATACCGATGTCCAAAATTATGATAATTTTCAAAATTTCATAATCATTATACAAATAATAAGGATTATATCAGTTTAGAACACTTGGATAACACAATTATAATTTTGGAGTGTTTCTATTGTTACTATTACTACTAATAATATTAAAATTCTTCTCAATTATCATCATTATTGTTGTTATTAGTAGTAGTAGTAGTAGTGGTAGTATTTTTTAACAATCATCATCATCATCATCATCATCATCATTATCTACTACAATAGTTTTGTTCTCCCAAAAGATTTGATTTGGAAATTTTGACAATTTAATTTTAAAAAATTTAATAAAGGACATTTCTTCCTTTTCAGTGCTATAGTGCATTGCTTCAGCTTTAAGAACAAGGATGTGCTTGTACTCATTTATTCTGCCTTTAGGCAAACACTATTTCAAATGAGTATAATTTAGTCAAAGTTTGAATGAGGGCTAGAGATCTCAATGGTGATTCTTTTCCAATGAGTGACTTAGAGTGGAAAAGGGAAACAAAGCATTTCTCAGCAAAAAAAAGAGTGTCACATGAGCTCAATCATATTATTAGACAACAGAGATTCCTCCTGAGAAAGAAAAGAAAAAACAAGACTTTACCTGCCAATAACAGCACAAGACTCTGTTCCAGTTGAAATTTCAAGACTCTATCTTCATTTCGTAGTTAAGGTGGCTGGCACTTTATGCCTCAGAAATATCTATCTAAACCAGATTTTCTCTATCAACAGTAAAACAAATACCCTTGCATTTCACAGTTCTATTAAGCCTTTCATAGGTTTGAGGCAATAACAAGAAAAATAATTTATTTTGCTATGCTCTTATTTTAGATATTTGTTCTTAATTGTCAAGGCATCAACTTTCTGATCAATCACTGTGAAATATTATCTCTTTTTTAATCCAGGTTATGTAATAAATTAGGCTGTTATGCAAAATTTGTGTAACTCAAATCTTATTTTATATACAGATAAATTTATTATCTACTCCTGATTTGAAATATTTTTTTTTCCTATGGTGATAATATTATAAATACTACTACTAGTACTATAAGTCCTTGCTAATATAGAGGCAAAAGCATAGCTGTCTCAAGAGGAATTAAAATTTCAAAGAAAAAGGCAGGTCCATAAGAAAAAAATTAACAGCACTGTTAATAACTAGAAAAAAAACAACCCACCCTATTACAGAAAAACTAATCTGCAGTTTGTCTTCGGTTACAATATAAGATGTAACCAAAGGTATATATTCTATTACCATCCCTATAAACAGTTAAAATAGGTGAGGCAGTGTTCTTTATCTTCTCTGTGACTCCATGACTGGTAACACTCTCCAGGGAAGCAACAACCACTCTGTGGGAGGCCATCTGCACTAATGGGCCATCAAGGTCTCCTGGAATGACTCACAGAATTACATCATCCTGTTGTGAGATGCCCTGCCCTGAGGGGAGGAACCATATGTTCCTGCCTGTATACAATATGAGGTTTGGACCACGAGGGGAGCACTACCACTGGATTCCCAGAGGACTCCACCTTCTCCAGTAGTGGACCTCCAGGGAAGGACCACGTCTTTCTACAGGATCACTGCTTCAAGAAAACCACATCCATCGCTCCAACCGAACTGCAGCCATCATTTAACTGGACTGCTACCACCATGCATGACCAACAGGGTCTCAGGTCATATTCTGACTTTGTCAGTTTAAGCCAATGTTTCTGTACTATTGTCTCTATTTTAATTTTCCTATTAAATTGTAATTCTGACTTGGAATCTCCCACTAGTTTTCATCCAAGCTAGCACAGTCCAAATTTGGACACCTTTATTTAGGGCATAAAAAGATTTTTTGGACAATAAACAAAGGCTTAAAAGCTCAGGATAGCAATAGCATTTTCTCTAATCATTCTGCATGTAAGATTATCAGGTTATTAAGAGCACAAATATAAATTTGTGGTCTCATATATATTATATAATATAAACATAAGTAAACTTGTGGTCTCATAATTGGATGTAAAATAAAATAAGCAAAAACATACTGCCCATTCTCAGAAAAAACCAACAAAAACAATCCTAGAGATTAGTTATTCTTTAGATTACTTGACTTGATGGTAGGCAGTAATATATTCCTAATATAATGCCTTGAGGACAGACGCAGACATAATGGGGGGATTATAATTACAAGAGCTAAGGTTATGGATCACACAGACCTGAGATGAAACTGATCACTTATTCATGACATTTCTGTACCAAAGACCTCCTTGGTGCTACAGATCCAAACTTGAGATTTTGGTAAAACTAAGTAGCTTTCATAAAGCTCCACTTCAAGATGCTTGTAGACTAAAAGCAGTAATGACAGTCAGCCAAAATTGTCTTCTGCATAAAGTGCAACAGTGAAGAGCTCATTGTTTGGGGCTTAGGTCTGCAGAATTTTTTTCAAGAAAACTCCTGCACCAAGTCTACTTTAGATTATTTTAAAATTTCAGTTTTGTGCTGTCAGATTTGGCTTGTCATGTCATTGTTACGGGTTCAGGATGATGCCTGTACACAAAAAAACTCACAACACATTCAGAATTGCAAAGCAAGTTAATTTTATTGGTTGCATTGGTAATGAATACATACCCATCCCTGGATTCTGGAGAAGCTGCTGCACAAGAGGAGGAGATGGAGCATAGCTTCTGAGCAGGACGGGTAGGAAGGCAATGCACCTTCTGGGCATCCCCTGGATGAAAATGGTGTGCATCATGTTGTTCTCTTCCCTCCACCCCAGGACCACACATTACATCTCCTCAGGAGTGGCCAGTTTCAATATCATGTTATGCAGGGCCAGTGCATGAGATGATGTCCGAACGGTCTGTGGTAACACCTCCATGCCAACAATGGCTCATTGTGTGTTGTTCCCCTCTCAGAGGATGAATCCCACTAGGTGACCGACACATAATTACACTTCTGAAGTCCTACCAGCTAACAATAAGGTTCTTCTTCTACAGTGTCTTGTCGAAGTGCACAGCAGTGAACAAAATATGGCAGGGCCTTAGACACATCTTCAGTCCCTGACACAGGCCTGTAGGTCCAAAGTCAATTTCTGCAGTCTTCAGCTAGGTATTGGGTGTCGCTTAAGTGGTCATATTCTGTAAAACAATTTTAAACCACAGCAGTGTCGTCTGAAGATACCCACATTATAGTTTGGGAAAGAACACCCTCCCAATTTCGGTTTCAGTTTACCAGAAGCCTCTATAAACAGTGTAAGAGTCTTCTGTGTACAAGACAAGACAATCTCAGGCTTGCTTCTGACACACCTGTAGCTTTTACAGTAGTCAGTGATCAGTTTTGGAGAATTTTATGACAGAATCTGTCACTACTTGCAAACAGTGGTGACGACGTAATATTTGCAAAGGTCAAGAAACACAGTTTGCAAAAATTTATGATCCCCAGTAGGATAACGGTGATAAAATTAATCGAATATCTAAAAAAAACCAAAACTGTTGGGGGCAGCATTTTAGATTTTTGTAAGTTTCAACAAGTAAACAGTGTTGATCAAAAGGTTGGTTTGGGAGTTTGGGCTTTTTTTTTTCTTTGTTTCTTGGTTTTATGGGGGTTTTTCTGTGAAAATCTTCATATATTTCATAAGTAACATACCTTGAATATCTGTCTTATTCTATCTGTTTATTAAGGGGAAAGAGGGAGAATTTTCTGATGAAAATCTTTCCCTGTTCTAAAGTTGCTACTGAACGACACCAGAACTTTACCCACTGTACACCATGGAGATATAAAAAAATCTGTCATTCTTCTTACAACTCAGGAAAGCCAACAAGGTAACTAACTGCCTGCTACAGGGTATGCTCAGATTTCAGGGGTTGTCCACTCAGTAATGTTAGTCTCATAATGCAACTGTACTACATTTAAAGTCAAATTAAAATAATACATCATAAACAGGACTAGATGGAATCTGACAGAACAAATAATTTCCCAAGCAAGAGAGAAGGCAAAGAATAGTGCTTTGGTTTTTAACCTTCCTCACATCAATCACAAAGAAATAAAACAAACCACACAGCCAAAGCTGTTATTCGGAGTTTAAAAGTACTTCTCCTCTAGCCTCTGACCAATGCAAAAATACTTTCAACAGAAAGAATGTCAGTGGGTGTGATAAACAATGAAGTTCTTAAACTGCAGATATGAGCACGCCTTCCTGGCTCCCAGCAGTAATTCTGTAAAACATGTGTGAGTTTATTGCATGGTTGCTAACACTTGCTTATAGAAGGATTGCATCAGTAAAAGGTGAAACCTACATTGCCCTCCATCCTATGGTATAGTCCATGAAGTCAATGTGATTATCCCAGTGCAATGTTCTCTCTCTCAAAGCCTTGCAGATGCGTTCTGGGAAACTTTGCAGTATGCACTAAACTGTTCTCTGCAGCAGGAGAATTCTTGTTTTTTCTTACAGGTGGGAGAATAAGTCTACATGTAGGTCATCTTTCTCACATTCACATGCCACATGAGTGATGGTTTCACAAATCAGATTTAGGATTTCCCAGTTAGAGTGAAAGCCTGGAAGGCAGAGACCATCTCAGGCTGCAATGGACTGACAGGCTTACCTTAACACAAGCATATATTAGAATGCAAGGAATAGAGTTAGATCAGCCAGGATGGATTCCCAGAGACTCCGTTATTAAAAAAAAATTGGTGTAGAAATTAGTATTATTCTGTGCAGATTATCTGAAGCTCTTAATCTGAGGTTGTTGTCCATCCTGACCTCTCCTTAGCTGCAATTCCCAACAAATTCAAGTCATTTGGAAATGAAGGTCAGGTTCCAGCAAGCAAGGTGAGTCAAAATATAACCTTACCTTTTCCTTTCCATGATATAAGAAATCACAGGCTTTGATTACCTAGGAAGACACAGTGATTTTGAATCATCCTGCTTTAACCCTGCTTATAAATGTTATCCATTCCCACCACATTTCTCTGAATTTTCTACCAAAAGTTGGTACAGAGCAGAAACTCTTTCTGTACTGATGCAGAGACAGTTAATAACCCTTCACAGCTACCAGGTCATAGCCATCCATCTTCCACAACTCTAAAGCATAGATGCTGAAAAACAATGGTCTGGAGTAAGATATGTGATTCTAGACATTGTGAGAAACATTCCAAATAAACCATGGAGAGTGGAAAGAGCAGGTAGAAATGAAATGAGTTGTTAGTCAGTGGCAGGGGAAAAGGGAAATAGGTGGAATTAGTAGAGAAGGGACAACAAGAGGAGTACACTTAAAGTGTAAGTGTCTTGCCTGAAAGATAGCACTTTTAGTGACTGAAGACAGGCAGTAAAAGATCAGAAGAAAAAAATGCAGTATGTTAGAGTAGCACAGCGAGAAATGGGAACACACTCACACTTTTCATCACGGTTCAGAAAACATCACTCAGAGCAGTTGCTCCCTGCTGCAATGTCAGGAAGGTGGCAGATGGCAAAGCTCTAACTGCACCAGAAGGCTTTAAGAAATACTGGGGAGAAAGGAAAATAAGTTATAAACATTTGGGGGCAATCCAAAGTTGAGGCTAATGAGTTATTGCTGGGAGAATAGAGGCCTTCAACTCTTGTGGTGAAGAAATTAAAAATACAGTAGGAAGGGGGAAAAATATTTTAAGTTACAAGAGGCCCTTGATGGAGGTACTACTGTGACTGAGTTTATAAAGCAGACTGACAACTATGCACTTAGAATGTTTTCAAAAAACTCATCCCTGAAAATGGAAGAGTGGGATGGGCTCTGAAGACTACCATATCAGTCCATACTGAAAGGAAACCTTAGAGTGTGAGACCTTAAATACATACCCATTTTATTCACCAGATCTTTTGCTTCTGCAGTTACTGCATGTCACCCTAAACTGTGCCTTATACTAGATGAAGTCCATATGGGTTATTTGTGGCAACATTACAAAAGGGATAGAAGAAATTGGGACCTGGGAAACACCACTCCACCCTACAGTTTCCTGCAGAATATTCCTGATAGAAAGAAATTGTTCACCCATCCTCTCTGTGCATCACTGATTTTGAGATACATTTCTTTATGTAAAGTTTGCAATCAATGAAGTGACAGTATTTCTGGGGTTTTTTCTTACCCCTTTTCTCCACCTGGTAGTTTTAATGAACCACCATCATCTAACTTTTCAGCATGAATTCCTTCCTGTTTTATCACCTTGGGACTGCAGCCCCAAACTACTTGGGGAACAATATCTGTCTATGCAGATACTCAAATCAGAAAGCTGTATTAACTGACCACCCAACATTGTCTGTCAGCCTTTGGAATTTCCTTTTGTTACTTCTTCACATGTTTTTTATTTCAACCTGTGTCGATATGTCCACAGATATCAATTAGCCTAAGAAAAACCAGTTTAGTTATGGAAGTGTGAGCTGTTACACAAAGAACCATAACAGCTTATTAGCAAAGTTCTACCCAACTTCAACCTTGGACTGTTTCATGGACATTTGTTTTCTCTAAACCATTCTGTCCATCTGGTCTATATGTTTTTTGCTGCACAAATACTGATAGAGGGTTCATCTCTTCAGTGGTCTAAAGAATTGCCTGCAGTTCTGGCAGATGTACTCAGTAGCTGCTTATTGTTGTGATTGAGGCAGAGACACCATAGAATAGACCTTAGGATAGACAATGCAGTCTGCAATCTCAGATTTATTTAATATTTCATGACAGACTGCAGGATTGTTATCAGAGGCAGAACAGATTAATTCAAAGTTAGGTGAAGCAGGTTTTCACACATCATAGAGATTCTTCTAGACTGCAGGAAAAAAAGATTTTGAATGAGTACCAAATTTTACTTGTAATAGCTTTTGACAAATTCTTCAATTTTTAGCAGAACATTTAGAGCCACCATAACTGTTTGCTGTAAGGGAAAGAACAATGTGCCTGGGGATCTGGACAGTGAAGAAGAGAGATTTGAATCAGACAGACAGTGGGAAGAAATCTTTATTTCTGGTTCTGCTATTGTTGGCAAAGACCATTATCATATGTCAGCAACTGCTGCTAGTGAAGAATTAACCCTTTTGGCAGTTGTGCTTCTTCTCGTACTTCCTCTCAATGTTTGATTATCAATGGGAAAAAAAAATCAGAAATTACAAGGAGATTTAGTCAAGGGTTCCACCACAGCTTCTTGGGCAGTATTAACTAAAAATAAAAATATTTTCTGTATTTGGTATAGGAAAATTTAAAGGGAACTGAACAAACTGATTGACTTTTTCTGAAAGAGGCAGGATGAGATGAACAATGGGAATGGCTACTTCATAAATCCTTCTTTTAGGAAGAAGGTAGGTCAGGTTTAAAAGCATAACAACACAAGGTTGTTTAAAACAATAATTTAACATTCTTAAATAATATAATTCTGTTGAAATAAATTGTTGGATGCAATGGGTAAAGGTTTTTAAATATTACAAACACACCAATAATTTCCTATAGTGGCCTTTTTTGACAAATCTTAACTTTGCAAAGAGATTACTTTTTTCTTTTGTTATTTATATTTCCTATGGTAAATATTTTTGTCTAAGATGTTCTTCCCTTTTTCTCTGCCTATTTTCTTAATTTGTCTTTAATGAAAAAAACCATATATTTTTCTGATTTTCTTGTATTTCTTATTTGCTAAATCCCACAGTAAAGGAAGGGAGGCATCTGTTCCGTGCCGACTTTCTTAACAGAGGTCTTTATATGCCACTTTAGTTGACTTGGATAATCCAGGTACTTCTGCATCTTCAAGTACTTCATGTCTGGAGAGCTTCAAACTCTGACATTTGCATAGAAATTAATTTTGATATTAAGAGTTTAACTGCAAGCTGCATAGAAGACCAGGACCTGTTATGAATTCCCTTCAGTCCATTTTTTGACTTACAAAATATGATGGTGAATATAAGACTTAATGTGCCATAAAGGGATGCATTAAATAGTTGTTGCCTTTAATTACATCACTGGTTTTGAAGATTAAATCTCTTTTTTAAAAATTAGTGGCAATCATAGACAAAATTATCATAAAGTGAAAAAAGCTAATGAAGAAATTCAGATGCATGAATACATGGCCTGAAATTCACACTCTGTTGGGCTATGTAAAACATGACTAAATTATAACCATTAGTGCCTTCATTTTAAAATATGTGTCTAGTTTGGCATTTTTACTACTTATGGTCATCGAAGGCAAATTTTGCACAAACTTTATTAAAGCAGTATTTTAAATATTGGAGGGTAAAATACACTTAGCACTGATATGCTTCAAGAAATATGGGGCATGTGTGCCTCTTAAGAAAACTAGGAATTTTTTTGAACATAATATAACCTTTGAGTTTCAGCATTTGCAAGTGGTATTTCAACTTCTGCAGATTTTGAACATTTATTGAATTATGTTTCTGTCAATGGCCAAAATTAGGTCTACTATTTTACTGAAGAAGATGAGAACTTCTTAAGCCTTACCCTTCCAAATATTTTCCTTGCCTTTTATTCTACTTTTCAAGATAAAATCGTGACGAAACCTAGAGACAGTACATATATGTTAACAAAAATTAATAAAATTTTGATTTTCTCTGGCAAAATGGTTTTTTGTATTATCAAGATCAAACATTTTAAGTATGATCAACGTACCTTTACTGTCATTTACAATGAATCTGAGAAACAGGTGCAAAACCTTTGATGAATAATGGAAATACACCCCAGAGACTCCTACATACTTTATGTCAGGTCACGGTAGTGCAATTTGTCATGCTGCTCACTTACTGGAGTGAATCAGAATTAAAGGTAATATTTAAAAGTGTGACATTATGTAATTGTCACATTTTAATGGCTTGTCATCTTAAAAATATTTTGTGATGAGTAACTGTAATACAAGAAATGCTTTGTAAAATTGCAAAGACTGAAAAATTATCACAAAAATCCACATCATTCCTACACAGCTGACTCTGCGGACACTTACAGTAGTTTACTGGTATCATAAGAGAGAGACTGTTCATTAGATGGTTGTTCATATTTCTTTGTTATGTGCTAGACCAAACTTTTGAGTTATTAAAAAGGTGTGCTAGTTATTCCACATTTATGGAAACTTTTACAAATATATACTGCACATCAAAAACAGATGTGCTGACCTCTGCTTTGCTTGAAGCTGTAGGAACTGACGCTGTACTTAGCACCAAAGATATTAACTGCTTGTGAATATATGTATATTAGAAATCAACAAACAGAGAGGCAAGCCTTGCGGTTATTTAGTTTTGTAAGTTTATTTTTATTAAATTAGTGCGAAGAGTAGAGCAATAAAGATTTATCTTAGAACATAGTTGCAACATTGCCTGCATTGCTACTAAACAGAATTCTGATGTGGTCAACCACAAACTCTGAATCTGAGTTTATAACTATAACAAGATGGATTAGAAAGAAGTATTAGAGGGAAATTACTATGAAAAAGAGAGAAGGATCTGTGTGTCATTGTTAGGGTGTTAGCCAGCTACTACAAAGGCTGATCTTAATCAATGGGTTACAAGACTTGGCACGTTTCAACACAATCCCCTAAAATATGCTTAAATAAATATTTCTTAAATAAGTATAGCTATGTGTTTTATAATATCAATCTATTCTTAGAGTACTGTGTTTATAGAAATAATTTTACTGAGGCCAACAGTAACAGCTAACAAAAATTAAATAAGTTGTGATTAAATATTGAGTAGCAAGAGCTCTTGATCAGATCATGAACATTAATTTTTCCTTTTTGACATTTTAGAACATCAGAATACTTATTTTTTGGTAACTTTATTTTTCAGAAGACCATTATCAGAAGTTCCTGGCTGCATTGTTACCCAATTCTTTTAAAGGAGAGAATATAATTTACCAAAATGCTGGCTTTCTAGTTTAATCTTCATGATGCATGTTTGCTGAAAAATGTGAAAGTCCTCAAGGTATGCATTGCTGTTTGTAAGTTCAGTAAGAAGTTTTTAAACAGGCATAAAGTATAACTGTTTTCACTATAAGTAGTGCATCAATCAAATAAATTCCTATAATTCAGGGTTTTGTTTATTAAATTGCTACAAAAAGAAACAAAACTAACCTTTAGAGAGTCCTGTATTTGAAATGTTCCTGAAGCTGCCACAGTGAACAGAACAGTATTTTCATATTGTCTTGCACCAGAAGCAGTATCAGTTGAAGTGCTTTGTGCATGTGAGTGTTTGGTCCCCTGCCAATACATACAGATTATCCCCTAACACCCTGGGAAAAATACTGGTGAACAATCAGACATGCATCTGTTGAGACCATGAGATAATTCTTGTCAGATTCATTCAGTGGTTTCTTGCTCTTGTTTTTGTGTGGGAAAGCAGAGAGTGAAGCAGTTAACACCTGAGGACACAGCATGTTTTAATTAACTCTTTTATAAACAGGTATTACCCAATATTATGGACTCCCTAACTCTGAGATAGGTGACTTCTAGGACAAGACCTTAACCTGCTTTAGGAGAGGCACTAAATGTTGGTGGTCCTGTTTCTCGCCAGAGGACGTGCATGAGAAAAATGTCTTGATTTGATTGTCTCAGTGTTTGCCACCACCTCATTTTTTAAGATAGAAAGCTACAATGACATTTGCTTATCAGTATTTTTACAAGAGAAGTAAAAAAACTTTAGCATATAATGCACAAGGTCTAATTAGAGTGCTAATCATCCAGCAGGATGCTCCTCTGATTTCTCCCCCAAACATCTGGATTTGTGCTCCAGCATCTGAGTACCCCCACCAGCACTGAGTGGGTTTTGACTGTACTTATAAGAAGAAGCTGTAATATAGAACAAACAAAAGCATAGATATAAAGACTAATTCCACAATAAAATGTGGCACAAAAGCATCAGATGAGAAACTTCTCAACTTAAATGTGATATTAATTGTTCTGATTATCACTCCATTATCACTGGAGGCCTTTTTACAGATCACAATGCTGCTTCTGCTTCAGATCATCTTCTTTACCTTGTAGTGGGATCTCTAAAAAAGACTATGAAAAATCCAAATTTTCTGAAACCATTTTAAAGTGGAAGTAATGGAACAGCATTTATCCTTTGTTAAATACTAGACTTATTTGCAGTTTGATGCCTATGGGCTTAAAATCCCAAATTTAAAATAAAATGTACTTTGATATTTTTACTTTTATTTAACTCATTAACTCTTGCATCATGTCTCCTCCACAAACTAAGCAGCATTTTCAAGATTCCTAACCATATCATTACTTCTTTTTTTTTCTGCTATACATTTTTTAAGATGACTGTATATTGCAATTTTTAAAAATGTCTCAATACCAATATGAAGCCTTCTGTAGAGATATTGACATTTGTTACTGCTTCACAACAAATGGGCTAAAATTATGTGGAAAGGACATTATTACAATAAATTTAATATTTACAAAACTCCTGCCAAATCTCTCAAAACTTAGTTCCACAAGTTTATTTTATATAATGTTTTTTTCTAAGTAGAGGTGGAAAAGATTAGTTAAATATGATAAGTAGAATTCATTATTTTATGTGAAAAAAAATCCTTTTTTGTAAATTAAGTCAATTGCTATGGGTCATACTGCTTGTTTACTAGAAGATTTAAAAAAATTATATAGACTTACGTATTGAAGGATTCGTAACAGTCAAGACACAGAGACATGCACAATCCAGCCTTAGCTGAGCAAAATAAGCAAGAAGGTAAATATGTCCTTGAAGTGCAGCTGTGGGGAGGTAGCTGCCAAGTGTGGACAATTCCAAAAATGTAAACAACAGAGTGTGTGAACCGCAGGTTGTAGAACCTTAGCGAGGCAGAGCAGCAGCAGCAGCGTTTGTATGACAGCCCACTGTCACTCCAAGTGATTTGCTTAGATGTGTAAACAAGTAGCTAGTAACCAATGTATTGTTTGCACGTAGAGAAGTAGAAAATGTACATAAGTTTCCTTCTGATTTGTAATAAACGCCTTCACCTGATCATATTGGTCTGTGTGTGATGACCCGTGAATTCCTCCGTGACACTTATGTATGACAATCAGAAGATTGGAGACCCTCTTATGAAGACAGGCTGAGAAAGTTGTGGCTGTTCAATCTGGAGAGGAGAAGGCTCAGCTGTTACCATAGAGCAGCTTTCATGGGGCTCTACGGTTTAATGGGGCTACAAGAGAGCTGGAGAGAGACTTTTGACAAGGTCATGTAGAGATAGAACTTCATGGAATGGTTTAAGCTGGAGGAGCGTAAAATAAGTTTAGATATATTTCTAAATTCTTTACTGTAAGGTTGGTGAGGTGCTTGAACAGGTAGCCCAGAGAAGTTGTGGATGGCCCATCTCTGCAGATGTTCAAGGCCAGGTTGGACGGAGCTCTGAGAAATCTGGTCTAGTGGGACATGTCACTGTCCATAGCAAGGGAAGTGGAATTAGATCATTTTTAAAGTCCATTCCAACCCAAAATATGCTATTATTCTATGAAAATGAGGAAAATGAAATATAAAAATAATATTTATATTACAAAGGAACCTAACCTCTAATACTGAAAATGCTTTGAAATTGAGTTAAACTTAATAAAATATGAGTTAGTGTTGTTTTGGTACTTACTTGCTATCACAGTTATTAGAATGGGTAATATTTAAGTCCACAGTTAAAATATAACTTTATATATGTGTGAGGTAATTGCTTGTTCGCAAGGCCATTTATATATATCACAGCAGTTTGATAAGAGGAAAAGCTTTTTCCCTGCAGTGTTCATGATTGTTACTGAAAATATAGGTCCCTTTTGTGATCCAAAGTAATTGTTCTGTCAGCTATTGGGGTTTTTGTCCATGAGTAGATTATTATCTCTGCTTTCCCAAGGCTTTCCTTATAAAGTAAATTTTTATTTAAAATCTGTCCCTTTGAATGTATAGAGAAAAGGGTGTTTTCAACAATTTATTGTTAGGAAAGCATAGGTGTTATAATTATTATCAATTGTATGCATATAGTATAATATCATATCCAACTGTGATGATGAAAGGTTTATTATGTCTATACAAAAAGGCAGCATAAAACTCAGGGCTGAAGTGGTATTGTTGAACTTTGGCTTTGAAGGGGTATGTAGGCTCCACCTCTCTTTGATGACTCTAGAAGACACTTATTTAGCATGCCTTTATTTGTCATGATATTATGATGAGAAAGTGGTTTATATCCTGTTCCTTCCATTTGAAAGAAAGTTTGCATAAGCAATGAACATTTACTAAATATTGATGAGTATGATTTGATATCTAATGAATCTAATTCTATTCAAATGCTCATTATTTCAAATCAGGTGAAACGCAGTCCCAGTTTAAGATACTATGAGTGCTAATTCACTGTAGAAATAGGAAAAAAAAGAGAGTTATTTACTCTTTTAGTTCTGTGAGGTCTTAATACATCAATAATTTATATAAAATTTACTCTGTGACTTCTATTAACTATGCTTTTACTTCACAAACTGGTCCAGTGGTGACAGCAACAAAAACGTTTTCTTTTCAATAAAATGAAGGAAAAATAATCATTAAATTCCAGCTATATATCACCTTGAAAATGAATATAAGATTATTTCAAGTAAAAGTACAAAGGGAAAAGTATACTTATCAGCAGTCTGTCATGGAGCTATCTGCAATAATTTAAGATGATTACTTATAACAAGTAAAGAAGTGACCTAGGATGATAACTCCTTTTGCAGTTTCATTTCTACAGAATGAACTGTAAACAAAAATACTGCAGTTTTAATTGCTATCTTTCATTAAATGAATTTCACAGAATACACAGCTTGTATGTGCATTTTCAACATCTGAGGGAGATTCTGAATGGTTCTGCCTTGAGGTCACTGCCTCCATCAGCTCAAATAACTTTGCAGGATCAGTGTTATCACCTCCATAAGGACATATCTGACCTGAGAATATTTGCCACTGAAATGAATACAACTATTGAGTAATTCACATGACTGCCTGGGACCTGAGCAAGCTTATTTACTTTAGAGCTTCCCATATTCCTATATTTTTTCAAAAGAATCCAACAATCCCTCATCTTATTCAACTGGTAATTTCAGAGAGAAGTCAAAAGACCTGCCCAGCTGGTTTATGGTGATAGTGGTTTCTCAGGAAATACCCATTAAAAATATGTGTGTCTCAGTTGCTTCCCTCTTTGAATTTCTGGCAAGAGAAATTGTCCAGAGCTTTATATGGCTCTTAATAGATTGTAGGTTTTATTTACGGAAATTTTTAGAGGGGTCTAAGTTGGCTGGCCGCATTTGGCAGACTTTACTAGCACAACTAATCAGTGATTCCTTAGGCAGTAGAAAAGTTTAGTTAAGTATGAAAGTTCTTTGGTTTTGAAAGCATTTTCCACTTTTTTTTTTTTTTTTCATTAAATTATTACAAAAGCACTCCCAGTAACCATGTAATTTGGGTATCACATATATATAATGATCCCATTTCAGCTGACACAATTTTATTTTCCCTTTTGTTTATGGATTAGTATATTGCTTGTTTTGAATAATTTTCCTAAAGACTTGTCAAAGTGGACAAAAATATATCCCTTGTTATGTCTGATATACGTTGCAGGAATTAACGTTACATTTCACAGCAATTTAAATTTGTTGAATTTGTTTATGAAGATAATTCTGAGCATGAATTTGAGTTTTCAAGGTAGATAAAAGGCAGATAGTATCCATTTATACAAAGGAAAAACAGGCATGCACATTCTCTGTAATGCTTTGAACAGCTCAGCAGTAATCCTTTTTTCATTAGACCAGTATCAGTGAGAAAATAGTTGTCTTTTGCTCATGGGTCATAGTCAATACAATGCAGACATGGGATATAAATCTGTTTTTCATCCATAAGGCAAATTTTTTGAGGATCTTGGCTTCAAATGACAGTACCAACAGGCATGAGTGGCTATTTTGTTGTTGCTTCCGTATTTGCATCTGTGATATGAGAACATGGTGCTCTGAACTGGATCAAAGTGATCGAAAGTGCCCTTGCCAATCTGAACTTGTTTAGTACTACTTTGAAGCAGGAACAATATTAGGTCCTGTTGCTGCATTAGGGCTGTTGTTATTTTCTTTTTAGTCTGCTTGCAAAAGAAAAATGGCAGCAATTGTGCTTTTCTCTGAAGGCAAATATCACAAGGTTTTTACAGTAATGCAGGCAGACAGTATTCTCAAAGGTCTGTGAAGGAAGAAAGGGATTTTACTATTCAATTAACAGTTTAGGGTTTTTTTAAGCCTAATTACCTGCAGAACCACAAAACCACAAAACGAGCACAGGCTTGGAGACTGACTAATGAGTATGAGCTCACATAAAGAATGACCTCAACACATGGACCTTTTCAAAGTGCATTAAAAAAATAATAAAAGAGGAGTCAAGCCTCTCCTCCATCAGTGTGCAGAAATCACTCAGAACTGGATGATTGCAACTGACCAGTGGGATGTAACCCCTCAGTGACAGTAAAAGAAGATAGGATTTCCAGGCTCCATCAATATAGCATGAGTTAAATTAGCTGAGCATTGTAGTAATTTCAGTCACATTTTTTCAACAGTGGTGTGCTGATTTTGGCTGGGCGTAGAGCTCATTTTCTTCACAATGGCTGGTATGGGACTGTGTTTTGGATTTGTGCTAAAATGATGATGATAACATAGAGAGGATTTTGCTATTGCTGGGCAGCATTTGCAGAGTGTCAAGGCTTTTTCTGCTCCCCATATCACCACTCAGGAGACTGGGAGTGCACAGGGAGGGAACACAGCCAGGAAAGCTGATCCTGAAACACCCATAAGGGATATCCCATATCATATGACATCATGATCAACATATAAAATTGGGAGAAAAGGAGGAAGGTGTGGACATTTGGAGAGATGGAGTTTGCCCAAGTCACTGTTATGCATGATGGAGCCCTGCTCTCTTGGAGATGGATGGACACCTCCTGATAATGGGAAGTAGTGAATGCATTCCTTGTTTAGCTTCGTTTAAATGCATGGCTTTTTCTTTAACTATTATAGAATCTTTATCTCAATCCACAAGTTTTTTTCATTTTTACTCTTCCAGTCCTCTCTCTGATCCCACAGTGGGGGGAACAAGCAAGACATTGCATAATATTTAGTTGTTGGCTGCGATTAAATCACAACAATCTTTTTGGCACCCAGTGTGGGGCTCAGGGGTTCAAGATAATGACGTTTAGTTGGCGTGTGCTAGGTTGAATTTGTGTCTGTTATTGCTGTTTAGCACCAAACCAGCAAGCTCCCGTGCTTGCCATGGGGCACACTTGGCTGTACGCTGGAGTCTCGTGCTTTTTAGCAGCTGCTTTCTGCTTTCTCCTCTTGCTGCAGTGCTCTGCTGCTGGTCACCGCCCTGTGCTGTGCCTGGGAACACTCTGATAACAGCCACGGCAGTGAGCCTGGGCTGGCAGGTGGCCAGGGCATCGCTGCTCCACCTGTGCTGCTGTACCTGTGCTGCTGCACTGAACAGGCTGCAATTCCAGCGTGAGCTTGAGTCAAAATGTCCCTTGGATGAGTCCACAGTGGAGCACACATCCACCTACAGCCCATGGAGAACCCCATGCCAGAGCAGGCAGATGCAACTGAAGAGGGCTGTGAATTGGGAAGCCTTCAATGGAGCAAAGTGCTGGCAGGACCTGTAGACCTGTGGAGAAAGAAGCCCTGCTGGAGCGGGTGTACTGACAGGACTTGTGACCTCATGCTAGAGAGGTTTGCTCATGAGGGGCTTTGTCCCATGGAAGGTACTCACGCTGGAGCAGTTAATGAAGAGCTGCAACCTATGAAGAAGCTCAAGAAGGACTGTCTTCTGCGGGGAAGATTCCACATTGGAGCAGGGAAAGCAGAGATTCTCCTGCAGCCCAAGGATGAACACCATGGGGAGGCAGGCTGTCCTCCTGAATTCTGTGGAGGTTTGTGGTGGACTATGGCAGGAGCCCCTTGTTGGTAGCCAAGTTAGGAGCAAGGGGAGAAGTTCACTGCAATGTCAAATGTGATGGTCTGGCCCAAACTGACCAGAGGTGGAGATTATAATGAATATATCTTTAAGTCAGTGTTTAATGCCAGGTTGAATAAGGCCTTGAGCAATCTGCTCTACTGGGAGGTGTCTCTCCACATAGCAAAGAGAGCTGGGACTAGATGATCTTTAAGGTCTCTTCCAACCCCTCAACATTCTGTGATTCTGTTATTCCAAATTGTTGTAACCCATGACTTGAGCTGCAAGTTGTAGGAATTGCTTTTACAGGAACCACTTGATCAAAGAGAGGAGGAGACTTACACAGAGCAGTGCAACAATGAGAAAACCTGAGCTGGTGTTGGTGCCCAGGGACTCCACACAACACATCACCACTCCTGTCCTGAGTGACTGCCATAATTGATATCCCAGGGGCAAATCCATGCTCTAATGTATCACAAAGTTAAATATTAAGCAGTCCACAACCTCTTTGCTTCAATTACTTTCACTCTGATACTTCCAAAAAATAAGTGCAAGATACACTTATTTATTCTGCAACAGACAGAGACACACAAAGTCTAATTACATGTTTTCCACTGATGGATATGTTCTGCAAGTTAGAATGAATTTCTGTACCGCTGGAATTAAAACATTTTCAGGATTTTAAACAATGTGAAAACTGAAATGCTATGTGTTTCTGAATGACTAATGACTGATCTTTTCTTCTTTGCTAATAAGGCTGAGCAACAGTTTATGTGACTCAAACTGTATGTTACAAACCAAAGCTGAAGGAGCCTTTGAGTCTTTTGGAATACAGAGTGAGCACTGAAATATGCAGGAAAGTAGGATATTTGGGAAAAGTGCTACTCTGCATGCAGTTAAGTAACGTTACGTTAAACCATCCTTTCCTTGTAAATTCCCTGAAAAGTGCAGGCACTGCTATGATCACTGATGATACATTCTTCTTTACTCTCATCCCACACTGGCACCCATTCAGCTTTCCCAGTGAAACAGTATCATATTACAGCTCTATTTTCTTGGTAACTAAGACAGTAGTCAGGATGTCACTCAAACAACATCATTACCTCCTTCAGGCTAAAAGACAAGCCTTACAATACTCTGTTCAAAAATGTCAGAATCAAATTATTAGCCATAAAAATTACATACAGCAACCTGTCTTAATCTTTGCACACAGATGCGCACACTTATAACACAACTATGTAATGGCAGAGGCAATTTACAGAAGACAAGCAAAGATTTGCTCTTCCCTAAGCCTATAACAAACCTTGAAAAATTAACTGATGCAGACCTGCTTCTGCAGGAGGACAGGCTTTTTCACTGCCATAGTATTGGATACTCCTACTAGAGTCAATAGAAGCCCTTAAAGATGGCTTGTGCTATTATGTTATAAAGCTGAGGGGGAATGGCAGTGAGGCAGGAATGTACATTTCCACCCATTTCTTCCTTGAGCACTTAGTCTCCATCAGCCTAATCCAGCACTACATCTTGCTCAGTGCTGGACGAGAAGGGAAGCATAACAGGTGGTAGTGATAGTTGTATAAATCCAATTCTGGTAATTATAGCTCATCTGGAAGACAAAGCTAGCTTAGGTATTTCCAAAATTTCTATTCTATACTCAGTAATTGTTTAAAACACAAATCCCATAGAGAACCAGCTTGACATAAACTACTGAAGGTAGGGAACCCAATCATTTCTCATGGCTATTATGGCAACTAGCAAAAGTTACAGGAAAAATATTACCAATCTTGAGTGTCAGTGTTTTTTATGGACTGTATTTGGTCCAGCAGTTTCAACATAAAAGTTCTCGTGGCTCCAGTACTTCCCTGACATGATATTGAAAAAGTTCAGAACATATTTTGTCTCAAGATTTTCTTCAGAGTGTATTTTTGGAACAATAACTTGACATTACATCCTGTTACAGAAAAAGTATGCTCTTAAACCACCTGTGAGAAACACGTTTGCTCATGTCCATCTCTATTAATTTACCACTCTTTTCACAGGACATGTAATTAAATCATACCCTGAAGAGATTTCCTTTTCATGAAGTAAGGCTGTCTTGTCATAAGAACAATATGAGAACTACTGATATAGATTAGGTGTTTCTTGTGAAACTCATATTGCTTTAATTTTAAGTTCCATCATTTGATCACTTTATCAGACACTAGCAGATTTAAAAAGAAATGAAGTATTTCCTTTTTACTTCTCCTTCCCTCTTTTATCTTTAATCAAATGTGAACAATAGTACTAATTTTCTGCAAATCCTCTTTCACTTCTTCATCTAAGAGTGTTAAGTCACATTGTTTAGGAAAGACAAGAAATTTCACTCTGAAGTTTGCTAGTCAGATTGTTATGAATTCCATAGCTTGTCAAATATTCACTTGAAATGAAATTGTGTGATCTCACAAATGTGGGCTGATTGCACCATCATATTTTAGACACTTGATCTTGATTCTTGAGTCATCACCCCATGACACTGAAAGCCAAGCGTGTAAAGGTATACAGCCCTGGAGAACACCCAGAACTTCCATCATTCCCTTCTCTGAGGTATAAAAAGAAATCAGAAAAAATGGTCTGCCAGTCATAATTATCTGGAACAGGGGAGAGGGGATTAAAAAAGAAAGCATGTAGGGGTTTCCAAGAGAAACCTTTCACAGAATGTGTCTGTATAGCCTGCTTCTCACACTTACTACAAAGACATGAAGGTGCTGGTTAGGAATGAATAGCAACATACTTACACAAACTCACCATGAATATCAATTCACCTTTGAAGAGTTTTTCATTACTTGTTTCTCTGGTTTTGATGGAAACTTCACAGGTTCTTTATCCTTTATCATCAACTATGATTACATAATTTCGGTTTCTTTGTATTAAAAACAAAGAGAGTACAGACCAGAAAGATCAAATTATTAAATCTATATGTGGTGACTGAGGTACAAGATTTGGGGGCAATTGTACGTCTATATGATTTGATTTAATATTTATGTACATATTAAGAACAGTGAAAATATTCTATAAAATGCATTATTCACTCCCTTAAGCCCTGCATTTTTAAATCAGTATGGGTAAACATTTGTATTTATATATCTAAATGGAGTTTGAGTTACTTGATTTGCTTCATTTTATGTTGTATATATATTTAATATAATTAGTGTTTATACATATTTAGATATCTAATATATAAAAATATATTAATGATAAGGTAGTAAACATCAGTGCAAATATTATTTGGGTATATAATTTGCCTTAGAGTCAACAAATAATTTCTCTGTGTCCCATTCTTTGTGAAAGTTGTATTTTGCTTTTTAATCAAAGGAACTAGAAATTCCAGAATTAGGCCCACAAGAAGCACAAAATTTATGGATTAATTTAACTCTTGTTATGACTCTGTGAACTGAAGATTCACTCTGTGAGAAAGGAAGAGACCAAAAAGAAGGAATCACTACAGAGTGCTGCCCCTTTTCCAAGACACTGTCACACTGGAAGTGGATTTGCCTGCACCACTTCAGTGTCAACCCTATGTCAAGCCTCTGCACATATCTGTAGACCTGCAGGCCAAGAGGTACATCACCAATTTCTGTGTGGCAGCAGTTTTCCCTTGACATTTCACTCCCATGGTTTTCTGAGAACAAGTTAAATTGGTCCTGGCATTAACGATCAGAAAATTAATGTCTCTAGTTCTCCAGCAATGTCACAATTCTGTAGTAAACAAGAGGGAAGAATGAACTATTTCATACTAGTTAATAAGATGCTTTATTCAGCCCATTAAATATTTCCAGTTTTGTTCTGATACAGCCTAACAAACAAACGAATAAACAAACAACAAAAAACCCCAAGCAAACAACAAAAAAACCAAAACAAACCCCAAACAAAAAAGCAACAAAAAAACCCCAACCGAAAAAAAAACCCACCTTTTCTTTCATCATTCCCTTAGTTTTGTGGACTGTTCTGTACTAGGAAACCACTCAGCAATCTGATGACTGAACACTGAAAAATGACATGTCAGGGAAATATTGTCATTGCTTTCAGCTCACAGAACTGAGGTAAAGATTGGTTTGAGAAAATACCTTCAATCAGGTCATCATGGTATATTCTTCAAAGGCAACACTTTAACAATCTTTGTTTTAATTGTAAATAAATACATTTACATATAGAGTATGTACCTGTATAGTATGGTATGAAGATAGTGTACATGGTGGGGAGCATTTTTCTATGTTAGTGTAGATTAAAATACACTTGAAATGCAGTAAAATTTGAAACAGAAACTATTGATCCAGTGTCTGTTAACTTCAGAAGTCAAAAAGGATAACTTTTGTGTTTTACTTATGGAGTATATATAATAGGTTTTACTGTTGATCAAGGAGTTAAGAATAAAAAGAAGTTAAGAATAGTGTAGCAGAATTTGCAACAATTCTGCTACAAAACATGGAGCAAAGATGAGTGTAAAGGTGTGGAGGAGACCACAAATTGTGCTGGAATTTAGATCACATTTTTGTGGAGTTTGAGGCATATATATTTTTATACTTGCTTGGCTATAATGATGTCTTATTGGAACACTGTACAAGCAGAGGCTGAAATGTTTTTCTTTTCTTGGTTGTGGACTTACTATCTTTAACCATTAATCTACTGGGAAGTACATTGATGCAATAACTCAGAGTTAACAACAACTTATTCAGATGACTTGATGACAAACATGCCTGTCTGCCAGTTACACTGTCTTTAAATGAATAAACTTTTGCAGCAAGTATATTGCTAGAGTAAACCAGGGAAAGCAAATCTGATCATAGCAGTTTTAAAATTTTAGCCTTTTTAAGAGAGTAAGCCCAAATCTGTGACGCACCCCTACTGTGACTTTTATAATATTTGGACGTAAATTTTAAATGTTGAAGTCAGTTGTTTTGATGTCAATTTAAATTATAGCAGCAGGTTTCTTCCATAAGGTTAATACAATATGCATTGCAGCTTGAATCAAAAACTCAGGGCTCCTTCTTCCTTCTTCAAGATGCCTTACCATTTTGCCATGTCTGATGACATTTCTTGCAGTATGCAAGTAACTTGTCTCATATCACTGGACCATAGTCTCAAATGTCTGGTTCTAAAGCATTGCTGTTTACATTTCCTTCGTGTCTCCAAAGCCACTTCAGTGTTCAGACTGAAGTCTGGTTCATCACTGTCATAATGACAATTTCTAGAGCCTTGAAAAACACGGACTTCTAGACACTGTGTCTTGACACCTGTCATTTTGACAGAAGAAGAATTAAACTTACAGATATATTGCTGGTTAATCATTTGCAGATTAGTATTTCTGCTGAAGTAAGGTTTTTACTGGTACAACTATGAAAAAGCAAGGCTGCTTGAAGCATTACATGCAATACACTAGCGTAGTACTACTAAGGTTGGCCAAAAATGCCATATACTGAGCATGTGACCAGTGGGAAATTTACTGTGCTGGAAGCCAGAGGGACAGCCATTTAAGTGTTTGCATCATGGCAAAATACCATTGATATTATATAATCAAGGACATTTTTCATGAGCTGAGTTTTCCCTTATTTGCATCTCAAACAGATTTCAAAAAGGCCCAAGGATTGTATTCTTCATTTCCATTTGTTGTATAAGCTCATTCAGGTGTACCACAGAAAGGTCACAGAAATATGAGTTTGGAAGATATTTTCTTTTGCAACCCCTGCTACAAGCAAAGTGCTTCCTCTTAATTAATACTTATAGAATATTAAACACCACTGTCATATGAGCAACTCATCATCTCCCCCAAGTGGACCACTACATAATATCACCGATAGAATATTCTAGGCCTATTTTAATTTTTCTTATTTCTTCAATGTTTTGATTTAATGTGAAACTTGCATTGATGAAACTGCTATATGTCAAACCCAAATAACTAAAAAATGAAAATTAGCTTACGATTAAAGAGAGAGTGGTTCATCTGCAGCTTTTTTCCACACAGCAAACTTTACCTATACTCATTCTATATATGACAGAAATTAAAAGGTGACAAGGGAATGAGTAACAAGGGCTAATTCTATATCTGAAAGTTATCTTTATAAAATTCCTTTGCTTTTGCCATGATCAAACACAAGAAGAGGCAAAATACTCCTGAAATACAGGAGGTTCCTTTGGAATATAAAGCAGTACTTCATACTGTAAGTGTGACTGAACATTGGCAGTTTTCTCACAGAGGCTATGGAGTCTCCATCACTGAAGATATTCAAAGGCTGTCTGGACATGGCTCTAGGTGGCTCTGCTTGAGCAGGGGTACTGGACCAGATGGCCTCCAGTGGTCCCTTCCATCCTCAGCCATTCTGTTATGCTTTGATTCTATGAATGCCCATCCCAGGTCTTTTAGCACATAATTTTATATATATGTATATATATATATATGTGTGTGTGTGTGTGTGTGTGTATATATATATATATATATATGTATATATAAAAATAAATGACTCTAGAAGGACATGTAACTGTTAACAAAAAGTGACACAGTCCTAACTGTATCACATTGGCACATTGCTCCTCTGCTAATAGGTCTTTCTCTAAGAGCTACAAAAAAATTGTGTCAGCATATCCTGATATTCCCTTCTTTACATCTGCCAATATTCTTTGGCTTGGAAAGCGTTAGCAGGAGCTGCTGTATTATATTTATCTCCACAACTCTTCAAAAGACTTTTCTGGCTGCTGTCAGAGGAAACTAATACTTGTACCTTTTTCACTGCATGAAAAGGAAGGCAGAAGAAGAATACAGGTAAGATAGTCATTGAGACATAAGATAGGCATTAACCATATACAACTCTTCTGTGATTAGCAGGCATATGGAAAAAGCTTCCAGGTATAACAATTAAACAGCTTCCAACACTAAGCATTATCTTCCAAGTAAAGATAATGCAATGATAAAGAATTGTCTAAAGAGATCTTGTATGTGTGGGCATGTTCTCTGTGTAGGTCTAAAACTGTACTTTACAGTGCGCTATCAGTGTTATTGTCATGTGAAAATGACACATGAAAACATTAGCTTGAGATTTAGTTGAAGCTTTAACATTTTAATCCTGTGAAATAATATTAAGGACTAAGGTACATGTTGGAGTAGATGCTAGTTATTTTGGAAATAGACAAATATAAATAGGTGGTATATAGACTCTATGACAGTATTGGGGCCAAAACCTGTTGTAGTATTTGTACAAAAAAGAATTCTTCAATTTTAGATTAGACGGTTGTTGGATTTGTATATCCTGGTTAAAAATGCAATGTGCCTTACTTAGTCGTAAAACCGAAGTAGCTCTCACACACTTACCAGGGGTCCTTAAAGGCATAAGCTGTAAGTGGCCCTTAAAGACTGCAGATAATCTTGTGTTACCTCACTCTATGTACTACATTTTTTCCAAAGTGGCAATCTAGTGCTTTTTTCTTTGGTTTCACGTTCATATGTTATTTGCTTTTGAAGAGAGGACTTGGAATAGCAAATAGTAAATTGGAGCAGCAGAAAGATATTGAGCTTTGCTCAGCTGTAAATGGTCATGTAAGGCACTAAAGACTTAAAAGACTGAATACTGCTGAAGAAAGGAATATAGTTCTGATTTTTGTGTATGATAAGTGGAAATGAAGCATTATGGAAACAAAGCCTTGCTTCCCTAACCTATTACAGGTAAGCAGATTACATATGCTTCTTCAAGTAATTAAAAAGTCTTTTCATCTCCAGCAGACAAGGAATTCCCAGTTCAATTCTCAACACTTTTTCTTAAAAGCTTTTTGTTTCATTGCAACTAAGAATGTGAGTGCTCAGGTGAAAGTGTTCCTTTGGCTTTTTCTTTAGGCAAAGACACTATTTTCTCAATGGGTACAACAGGATACACAGAGAGAAAAGAGCGGGTTTAGTGGCTTTATTTCTCGAGTGGAAGCAACCTTGTTCATCTCCTAGTACTGAGCATTACCATCAGTTTTGCAAGAATAATAGATGTAATGGATTGAGAGAAAGAAAGAAAGAATAAATCTATGGCAGTGTTCAGATTTCTGTATCTGGCTTAATTAATTATCCCATGGAAATGGATATCTCTACATGACATTACAGACATGACAGGAAATGGAAAATTGACAAAAGCTTTGTATTCCTTACAACAAGCCCAAGACTCTCCTGTATGTTCATATTTATTCAGTTATTAGTTATACGATGGTCATTCCATTCACTAAGGGAAAATATCAAAGTTCATTATTTGCATTTAAATTGTAGTGTTCTGCAGTGACTGTGGTTAATCTTCGTGAGGCCCCACCCTTACCAAGATCTCTCTCCAAATTACATTCACCAGAGCACAAGGTTTTCTTCCTTCTCAGTGTAGGAAGAAATTTTTCTCAATTAAAATATGTAGTTCCACAGACAGCCAAAAATGAGCAAAATTTTGGACACCTGCAGGACTCTTTTTAAGTAAAACACATGGATTTCTGGGGATTTCAGTTATTCCGTGGTATACTAGACAACATTCATACAAAATACATATATTGCAGAAAGAGAATACAGTACATTCTTTAAAAAAAAATGAAACCTAACAGTTTTTTATCAAAACATTACTGATTTTAAAAAAAGACAGCCTAATCTGTGATGACAGATTTTCAATCATAATTTTTCAACCATGGAGGAAAAAAGAAAGTTCTGGCATAAAACAGATAAAACTAATACAGGTTTTTTTTTTACATTTTGTCATTAATAGTAAAAAGACAGGCAGCACATAATTTACTTTTAACAGAGACAGAAAAAAATAAAAATATTCTCCTAAAGTCTATACTCAGAACCAAATGAAGATAAAAATAAAACTCATAGGTTTGGAAGATTTTTTTTCTTTTCCACTTATAATGTCAGGCCATCTTTCAGACATATAAAATGGAATATTTTCATGAGCTGTTTACTTGTATAAAGGATAGCTTTCATAGCACTCAGAATTTTTTAAAGGTCAGAATGACATGGGTGCTGTGGCCAGAAAAGAAACAATGACACTTCTGTGTGGAACAGATTGACTTTCCAGGTTAAATCTTCCTTTGGGGAAAATTTATGTGGTTGACTCATATTGGGTTGTATTGATTTATGTCACTATTATGCTCTCTGCATATTCAAGCTATATCAATTTCTTTTACGGATAAAACCAAATGTTCTTTGAGACCACAAAATAAAGCTGGGCTCAAAACCATGTGAGTGATGCTGAAAATCATTACAAACAATGACAGGTGTATTTAGCATACTCCTGCTACAGAAGACAGTTCTTCACTAATTTGTGTATATGTATATATATATAGATATATGTGAGTATGCTACCTGTATTGCATTAAACACAGAGGAGACGTACAACTAGAAAGATGCTGAGAGATTTATAAGGCATCACTATTAATCATACTTTTTTAAAAATTCTGTATCTATAAAATATTTGTGTATGACAAGAAGAAACAAAGTATTATGTAGAAGCTTAAAAATTAGGTTTTTTCTGGGATCAATATGCAATCATTAGAATAGTTTATAACAGTTTTATCATGGAAACCAATTTTAATATATTCCTAACTTAAACTGGTATTCGAAGGTTTTTCTTACTTTTGTATTAGTAAGCTTTCTGCCATCATCTAAAAGAAAATGTACCTTCAGATAAACAAAGACAACTTCTCACTGTGAGGATTAAATTAATCTTCTATTCTTTAATTTTAAATCAATAACAACAATCCAGCAGACAGGGAAGTTGTGCCATGATAAAATAAATGGTGTTGCACAGACTGTCTTAAAACCATTTTTTAGTGAATATTTAAATGTAGATGTGGAAGCAGTTTTGCCAAGAGATGAACCTTAATACAAATAGAAGCTTGTGCTTTTCTCTCGTGTTGTTCATGGTGTTTCTTTGGAAGAAATATAGTTTTATGCCTTTTTAAGACCTTAAGTATTTCCAAGAATTTCCACCACAGTGATCTTGATCTCCTCAAGATATAAACCCCTCAAGACTTGAGTCAAACTTAGCAATTTTTTTTTTTATACTTGTTAATCAGTAGCTGTAGCTGGACAGTTATGATTAAGCAATTGAAGTGTGACTGTTGTATTCTTGGCTAACCTTTTGTTTCAAGGACAAGGGAAGACAATCCCAAGATTAATGAGAGCCACCAGGAGTGAAGTCAGGTCTGAGCAGTTACTGGGAGAGAGGTAATTCCAGCAGTGGGAATTTGCAACCACCAACACAATGATCACCAACTCCAAACAGATCCCAGGGTCAGATGGAGGGAAGAACTGCGCCTGAGGACTAATTAGCACAAGAAATGAGAGATACAGGAAAATAGGGGTTTGAGTAGTAATTGATGTAAAAACTGTGGAAATTGTGACCAATGAATGCTACTGCCTTTGTTAAAATGTATAAATAGTGCAAGGTTTAGATAATCAAAGAGCCAGCCTTTTGTGTGCTACCACCCAGCTCCCTCCTTTGCACACACAGGGATAAAACACAGAAGTATCTTGTTTGGGTGTATGAGTTGCTGCTGCACCAGGTAACAGTGCTGTGTTCAGGACAACAACGGGGTTCCTTGAATTATGATGAAATGTATGTTCACACTTCCAAGGGAAGTTGATTGTTCCAAACTTGAAATAAGATATCTTTTAGTGACAAAAATAATCTGAAAGATTTCCATGAATGCTGTTCATATCTGCCTCCGAGAAAGCTTAGAAGACTGATTTTGCTAAACAGCTCAACTGTGATTTTGGAGAAGACACTTCACTTCTCTGTTCAATTGCCTTCCTTCTTGCAATATTTTTAGTTAATTTCTTCTTTCACACCCAAGTAATTTTACGGAAGATAGGCATAAAAGCATCCTTTTTCTACCACTCATTCTGCAGAGATGAAAAGGTTTTGTGCATGGGAAACATATATTGACAAGGCTGTTTTTTAGAGAACACATAATATAATAAGTTATTTGCAAGAAGCTCCAGTGGTCTGGAAACCATATGAGTATCTAAAACAACAGTCTCCTGAAGTGTTTTATTCAGCTATAGACAGGGAAGTAAAGAGCAGAAACATAGCAGATTCTGGGAAGAGATGAAAAATCTCAAATTTTGGAAGTGCAAATATGTTTGCCCCTCTTTCTCACTCTTCCAGTTTTACAGGGTTTACTACTCTTCTTTATTTTAGATTTAGTTGGTGCAGTGCAGCCCTCGGACTTGTAACGCTTTTCTGGTTCCCTATATAAGGGAGCACTGCTATTATGATACCCTGTTTGTCTACACCCCATACTTTTAGAACACTGAAAATGGCAAAATACTGATAATGCATTGTGCATAATGTCCACTGGGTTGCCAGTTGAAATCATACCCAATATTAGCCAGATTTCTTCTTAAATAATGACCCATGCCTATACATGTAATCCTTGTTGAAATTAAAACAAACGTATCTTGAAGTTCTGCCAGTTAAAGCAAGATTTTATTTACACCAAGACTGGAATGGTGGTTTTGGCTTTGGTTTTTGGTTGGTTGGTTGGTTGGGGAGCAGGGGTGTTGGTTCTGTAAAAATAAGACTTGTTTAATAAAAACATTTAAAAGGATACTTGCATTTTATTACATTTTTATTTCAACAATCAACATTAAATGTAAAAAATCTTTCCATTAAGATTCCATATGCATGCTGAAGAAAAGCTTTGCTATATAATGGCTACTAATGCTTACTCAAGTTCCATTACTTCTTGCAATTAAGTGATATTTTACAGGATTATTTGGAGAAACAGCATATAGCAGGAAAGGGCCAAAGAGATTTGTAGGTCAGTAGAAGAAAAATTCTGTCATTTATTCAGCTCTTAATATCTGACAATAGCAATCAGTTTTTACACTGTCCTGGAAATGAATTCCAAAGCATGCTTCTTTAAGAAGCTGCTATGTGCAATGTGACATCTGCTATTCCAAACATGGTTTTTATTGATTGTTGAAGCTAATAAATTTGATACATAAAATGCACATAAAATGACTGTGTCTGTACTCCTAGTGATCTCCTTGGGCTGCAGTATCACCTCATTCCGTCTCGTTCCCTCAGTTTTCTGTAGATTAACAGACATTTTTGTTTGTTACCACATTTGTTTTATTTAAATATGTAGTCACTCACAAACTGTTTTACACAACATAATATTGGTAGTTTTTAAGCTCATCTGCTACCAAATTCTACATATCCTATTTTTCCTAATCTCTCAGAAGTTTCTATAATATTATTCTGGATACCCCGAGAAGATGTTGTTCTCTTGCTAGTTTTATTTTTAATCTGTTAGCTGAAGTCTTACCTTCAGATAAAGTTCTGTGTAGCGGTGGGTCAAGCCCAAAGGCTTCCGTCCCCCCTGCAGAAATTGTGGAATCCCAGGGACTGAAACCCCCCCTGGGGTGGGGTCCAGGGTGGACTGCCCCAGGGAAGGGCTGAGTTCTGACTCCTGTCCCTCAGTCCATAAAAGCATATCATATCTCCCTCTCTCCTTCCTTCCTCCTTCCCAATTGGTCCCTGTCCCTTGTCCCTCCCTGACCCTTCCCCATGCCATCCTCAGATTGGTTGTTATCCTGAGAATAAAGTCTGATGCCCCGCTGGCCTCCAGGATCTCTTGCCCGGAGTCCAGGCAGACGGTCACTGCGTGCCTCTGTGTCTGATTGCTCTGGGCAAGGAAACCTCCCACTGCCCCCTCCGGCTTGTGGATGCAGGGTGGCTGCTGAGAAGGAGGGTGCGGCCTCTGGCCAGGGGACCCTAACCCCGTCTGCGGTGAACCCAGACCTGGGGACACTGACAGAACCCACCAGAAGGCTGCCCCAACCCTGGTAGTCGCCTGACCCAGCCAAGAACCATCGGCGAGAGTTCTGTTTTGTGAAATAAACAGCAATCAGGTGTTGAGAGGCCAAAAGTAAAAGACTATACAATGAAATGTTAACACATGCAGTGCTGATAAATTTGAAGTTGCCTAGTAGGAAATTTCAAGACCAGAATAAGTGGATTTTTCTCAGAACACTGTGACAGAAGGACAGAAGTTATAAACATTATTGTCGTATCAATTTCTTCCATCCCTAGGATCGTCTGTAGCACCTCATGAATTCCCATTGGACACTGAATAGGTCTAGTGATTAGAAAAGGGAGTGCTAAAGGAAAACTAGACTTCAAATAAAAGTTTCAAGTAAAAGTTTCAGATTGAGGTATGTTATTACTTGCTGTGGTAACTGTCTTGGATTAGAGACAAATATCCTAGGTGGAAAGCACTCTGAACAGGTGCCTCCCCCACAGCAGAGGTTTCTGGGACCCCTCCCCCCACAACACAGAATATCTCAGCCTAAAGTGGGAAGAACTGTTTAATTAACAGACCACACAGTGGAAAGGGAAAGGGGAAAAGGGGTCAGAAAACCTGAACAAACAGCTGATGAACTTAGTGTCCTTTTCCTCAGGCATAGCTTCCCCTTTCCAGGGGCCCCAAAAGGGCTAGGTGAAGTTCCTCCGGTGGCTCCCTGGACAATTCTCGTCCACTGTCCTCCGGGGCTCCTCAGGTTCTCGGATGAGAAAGCAAGTCGAAGAAAAGGGTCCAAAACGATGAAAAACAATACCAGGGAGGGGAAAAAAAACCAACCCAAGCAGCAGCTACACCAGTAGCACCAGCCACCAGCAGCAGCAACTGACTGAGGGAAAAAAAAACCAGTGTTCCTTCCTTCTGACTCCACCATAGGAGAGCCAGGGAAAGTTTCAAAACATCCCGCGCTGGCGGCAGAGCTCCCAGCTGCGGGACACAGTTAAAGCTACAGGACCATATTTCTGGTCAAGCATACAAAACGATAGGGAATACAAGATATCATTATGCCACCCCAGGACAGTAACCTAGGTGGAAGTATGGCAAGTTTGTTCTCATTTCATTAAAAACAATGAAATAAGATTAGATATAATTATAATGTTATGGTATAACTAGATGGTTTTGTTAGATCATGGCACAAAACAAAAAGCATGAGCTACAAGAACCAGGAGGCAAAGCACAAAAATGTTACAACCAGGTACAGACCAAATATTAGAATAAATAATTAGGAGAATGAAGGCAATAAAAACATATAACTAGAAAACTAGAAAAGATGAGTTACTGAGAATGATTGACCTATGAATGATGCTGGCTTTGAAATTTTGTTACACTATGCTGATAAATCCAGTCTAGAAAAGCTATGTTTAATTTTACTTGAAACTTTTACTTGGAAACTTTTACTGTGAATGTTTTAAAAATTTCTAGTGCACTTTAGTAGGTCAGGGAGATTTCTTCCAGACGATGCTTGGTTTACCAACAAACATGAACTTTAAAAATTTAAATCTTGTTTATATTCAAAAATGTTTGATACAACTGGTTTTTGGAAATTTATTTTGCTATTATCTACTTCACAGTTAAATATCTCTATTTTCCAGGGTGAGGTAGAACTGTGTAGAAAAAGCTTGTGGCAGAAATTCAACAGCTAACAAAATGATTTTTTTTTTTTTTAATGTTAGCAAACTGTGTTAACGGAGAGAAAATTAATCTCATGGTGTGTGCTTAAGCACACCACAAGCCATGGAGTGAGAAGAAGCAATCACAGTACTAAAGCCAGCTTCCAAGGTCCTAGTGCCTCAGAAGTACCCACTTTGGTTTCCTTGCTTTTCAGTTCTCATCAGTTAATGTCTCGGTGGACACCAGAGGGCCTCCAGTACCTTTTCCTTTCCAGCTTGTGACAGCAACAAAAATAGTTGAGTCTTAAGTCCCATACACCCACCCTCTCCCTTGCAATTGTCTCTAATGGGCAACACAATTTGTCCCAAGAACCCCAGGTGGGAATTGTCCAAAGATAAGAGAACTGGTCTCCCATTATGATTAGATTTATTGCCAGTACAGTATCTAAATATTGCCAATGCAGTATATAATACAAGCAGTTCTAAAGGGTTATGATATTAAGCAGGTTCAGCTAGAACTGTGCCAGTTTAAAGTCTTTGGCTTTGCAGAATGCACAATTAAAGAGGAACAAAGGCCCTGTGGAACTACTTAAGGATTTTATCTCTGTATGTGACCAGATCTTACCCAGGGCCACCATCCAGAACCTGCCTGCAGTTTGCCCAGTTGGTCCAGTCTCCAGAAGAACTTTACATCCTTTTTCAGGCCAACGTAACTCTCTTCATTTAAAAGACAGGTGACTTCTAAGGGAGGTGGGAACCTTCCTTAGAATAGAGAATATGAACCCCTTTCCTTCTGAATTATTATAACTTTGGAATCAAGGGCCCTCAGGCAAAGATATGGGAAAAGGAATAACAGTTCTTGACTAGTATCTGTAATGAGGCAAACAATCAATAACAGCAATAGTAACAACAAACAGAACCAAAAACGCGGTGGCAGATGTCCCTGGGCTGCCAGGCACTTTCCCGTTTGGTGCAGTCACGGTCACAGCCAGCAGGGGCGCTGTTGGCTCCCGGCCGGGCAGGGCAGGTGCGATGACTCCACGCAGCTGCAGAGGGCGCTGTGGTGTGAGGTCAGGTTGGTCTCACGAGGGTAATGGCGGATGGGCTGGGCTGAGATGGCGTGAGCAGGATGGGCTGGGCAGGGAGCTCAGAGTAGGGAGATGGAGTGGCAGTGTGGGCTCACCTGGGAAAAAAATGGCAGGAACTCCGCAGCTGTGGCAGGTGGGGTGCGGGGTGGCGGCAGCCAGGTGCCCTATCACAGCGGCTGCAGCATAGCCATGAAATGAACCCTATGGGAGGAGAAAAAGGGGCTGGAATCCCATGTCCCTTTCCCAAACGAAAGCTCACCCATGAGGTAGAGAAAGCAGTGCAGAGTGCTTTTTTTCCTGCAGTTGGCGCCAAAAGGAGGCAGCAGTTTTTTGCACTGCTCTCTCCTCCAAATCTGGCAGTGAGAGTGTCATTTACCAACGACCAGATATCTCCACCCCTCGCCACACCTGGGCCAAAATCTTTTGTAAGAGTAAATGGCCCTTAAATACCTGGTTGTTGCTTACCTAGCAACGGGGGAAAATTCCCTAGAATGGGGGAAAATTCTGCCCTCTCCCAACCTTCAACAGCAACAAAGTCAATCCCAATCATCACAGCTCACAAATCTGTGGAATGAGAGAATTCAGAAAGTTCTTCCTGCAATTTCCACCCTGTGTTCTTATTTTATGACCAATCACGTTGCCCATCAGTGGAAACTGAAGGGCAGAGGTTGTGTATCTGTGGGAAGAACACATTCGAAGTCCTGCTACTTACAAGTGCATGACCAAATTTGTAGTGTACAGCCACCTTCAAGACCTTTGATAGACATCAATAGCTTAGAGACTGAGTGCAGCCAGAAGCTCAAAAAGGTGAGCAAATATGGTACTTCATAAGCACTGAACATCATATGCAACAGTGCAGCTTGTAAAACAGTGATGTATATATGATTCTGGCCCTGCTGTGGATTATTCTAATTGAAATTACCTGGTTTGTGACCAAGGAGCAGAAACCATTCTCCAGAGATGATATACTGATAGCTTTTTGCTATCTGATTTTATTAAAGTTTTTCTTGCAAGATCAAATTATTTCTTAATGTATGAATGAAGATCTTTTCAGCAAAGGCTAGAAGTACACAAATGAATACCAGGCACTTAATGGAGAGAATATTTTCATTTGATTGATAACTTGTTTGTTTATTTTTGTAAAGTGAGCTCTAATTTGAAAGAAAACAATTGTGGGACAATACCAAATATATATATATAAACAAGGTTGAATTATTAGGGTAATGATTTCATTGTTAAATATAGATTTTTCTCTTTGACATATGTAGAAACACATGCAGCAAGGCAGAGTTTTTGACCGATATTAGGTAGGTGTGTGCATGTGCAGGAAAGGGGAAGGCATTTGGCAAAGAACTTCTGGCTCTTGTTTGTTCTGCAATAATTAGTGATGTGCTTTACAAAAAAAATCAGTTATAGCACTAAGGCATGCTTCTCATTGGCCAGCTAAATGAATTGGAACACATTTAATTTCATTGTTTTACAGACTATTGACTCATACATTACCCATTTACTCCTATCTTTCAGAAATTTAATCACAATACTATAATGACATAGATAAAAGCAGAAAACTATCTCAGTGTGAAATTATATGTCTGAACAAAATAGGAAAGGCAGGCTAATAAACAGAACTTATCACATAATAATTAAAAGTATTTTGATTGCAGCTGAAAAGATGATACAAGACATGACAATTCTGGGCTTTATAAAAATGCTTTAAGATGGTGGCTCACTAATAAAGCAATATTTATGGCCTTTGTGTCAAAGACCAGGAATGATATTTGAAATTAAAAGTAACATTAATTAAGCAAATATGAATAAAATTCCCTGAATGTGAACTTTATATTTTAAAATAAGAATTTTTAAGTAGCTGAGTTTGTGGGTTTCGTCACCTTTGTATCTGAACCAAGAGTTGAGCTTAAAATACTTCATTTGTACACCTTGCACGACAGCAGCTTCTCATCTTCTTTGCAAGGTAAAATGTATGAGTAATTCTTCAACTCGGTCTTCAACTCTCTCTATGCTATGTGGCCTCTATCCCTTGTAATTTTATGTAAAGGTTCTTAGAGGTACATTCTTGTCTATTCCTTTTAGTATTTGCATTTCAATCCTACCATTTTGTCTAATCTTTTCCAAAGTTTCTGTCATTGTGGTCTCTCCCTTCAGAGTCCAGGCCAAAAATTTGCAAGTACATTATTCATTATAAAAACAAAATAATTATTTCCCCTTTAATGTGATTCCATATGTCAGTAAGTGCAACATCATTCTAACTTAGTGGAATCCAGTCAATAACAACTATGACTTCACCCATATCACTGCTTTTGTGATTTTGTTAAAAGGTTTTGTTTCATGGCTCCTCAGTGGGATTACACTTGTTTCCAGGTAGACTGAAGAATTAGTGAGAAGCCTGTTAAGAGATCAACTGAAGAATATTATTGGCAACTAGTGGGGTTTCCCCTGCTTAAGCAAGTGCAATTGCTGCCGGAAATAGATATTTTCTCCCTCAACAGTAGTCAAAGGGGAAAATTAGCAGTCATTATTGCTGAAGGTGACAAAGAAGCACAGAGTCTTAGAGTATCCTCAGGAGGAAGAGACCCACAGGGATCACAGAAATTCCTGTCCCTGCACAGGACAACACCATGTGCACAAAAGCATTGTCCAAATGAACAAAGATGTTCATTGAGACTGTCTTTAAAGCAAAGCAGGAGACACTGAAGAGAAAATAGGCCCTGTCTGCTTCACTGTTGTATTTGATTTCAAACCTTCATGAAGAAAAGACATGAAAGAGAATAGTCACATTTAGCATAAAAGAGAAGAAATTGCTGTTGCTCCATGTTTTGCAAAATTAGCATGGTTACTAGTAAGTCTTTAGCTACATGATTGTTTTATACACACTTGTCATACTGTGGTACTAAGCATGGATTCAATCTTGACAAAAGTTTGCTGTTGCAAACCTATATATTTCTGCAGGCATCAATTATGTTCATTGTTTCAATACTGTGGTATGAGTAGAATTTCTGGTGCAAATGTCCTTGGAGTTTTTTTTAATAATGTCATTACAATAACATAGAAATATATCTTTGATGTTGGTACTCTCCACTACAAAACTGTTGAACTATTGGTGACAGTGTTTCCTTCAAAGTTGCTTCTGTATAGGAATTATCATAAAGGAAGTATAGTGAGGGTAGTGATAGAAAAGGTAAAGATGCAAAAACTGTTCATCTAGAGGTGTCTTGCCTCCATGCTATCAACCAGCAGGCATTTCAGAGTCTAGCCACTGGCTGAAGAGCTGTCTTAAGTGCTAATACCTAAAAAGAAAAAAGAAAAAAACTTCTTTCCAAGAAAAGACAATGAATGTCTGAGAAATGCTATGCTTCATAAATATGTTTTCTAGTCCTTTAATCAAGTTTTTATTGTTATTTCTCAGCTTTCACTGCCTTCAATTTTGTATTTATTTTGTATATATGCCCGAAAATAATTGGTTTCATTGTGAAAATTATTTTGTCTTCTCACTCATGTGCTTGCTAATAGACAAAAGACAGAGGAGATAATGGGTACCATGACTGTAATTCATATTCATATTTATATATATTTGAGATTTTATTTTAACTTCTATCAAATACATAGGTACCCATGCTGTGAATTTGTCCCTAATTTTACCAGAAGCTTGGACAAACATAGTCAGGGAAGTAATTTTTTAAATTATTGACGGAAATCACCCCACGTTGACGTACATAACTTATGCAACAAAAGTCCATAACAATCACCAGAATTTTAGTATATAACAATTTGCTTTGTTTCTTCATAAAAGCATAACGCACAGAACCACAATCACTCATCCATAAGGCATCATGTTCTGTTACTCCTGAGTTTCATGCGTTTTAATAGTTTCTAAAAATGTAAATATGTTGCTCACAGAGTTCAAGTTCTGTGCCCTCTGTATGTGGGCTAAGTCCCATTGGTAAGTAGGTAGAAACATATGCAGTTTAAAAGCTTCAGTGATTAAATTGCAATATAAATTTCAAGAAAAGAGAGTTTCAAATTGAGTCATCTTGCTTTTTGACTGCTTAGAATCAGCTACAATGTGATATCTGAAAAGATCATTTCTCCCCTCTTTGGATCATGCAAAATGTCTTTTTACTGCCTGAATTTGGATAATATATTTTGTCATTTTACCTGGAGAAATTTTGTTTTCTCAGTGTCATGGGTTTGACCCTGGCTAAATGCCAGGCACCTACGACGTTTGCTTTCTGTGCTCTCTCCTGCTGCAGCTATGCAGAGGAGAGGGAAAACTAACACAAAACACTGGACTTATGAGTTGAGATAAGATCACTGATAAGCAGGACGCATGAGATTCAGGGCAAAAGCAGGCGGGAGACTTGAAGATGCAAAAAAAGTGATTTATTAATCTAACAGAGTTGGAGGAAAAATCAGAAGTAAAAATAAGCTCTTAAGACACCGTTTCTTCACTGACCCTCCTTTCCCTCTTAAGGCACCGCTTCCCAGCTCACCCCCTCCCTCCTTTCCAACTAACCAACAACTCCCAGGCAGGGGCAGGGTGTGGGGTTTTTCTTAGGTCAGTCCATCACAATTCTTCTACTGCAGACACTGTTTCTCTATTTGCCCTCTCTCTCTATTCAACCAACAGATCTGGGCTAGGGCAAGGCATGTGGC
>VZRL01005096.1:161491-215849 GCA_013397895.1 Origma solitaria
CCATGGGCTGCAGGGGGACCACCTGCTTCACCCATGGTCTTCACCGCGGCTGGCAGAGGGTTTTCAGCTCCGGCACCTGGAGCACGTCCTCCCCCACCTTCTCCACTGACCTTCTTGCCTCCATGTTGTTGTCCCTCACATATTTTTACCTCCTCCTCCTCCTCCCTCTCTGGCTAAAAAGAAGTGCGTGCTCACATTGTTTTGATTTCCTCTTAAATGTGTTTTCACAGTGGTGTAACTAACATTGCTAATTGGCCCAGGTTTGGCCGGCAACATTTCCATCATCTTCAGAGCCATCAGAGACTGGCTCTGCTGGACATGGTGGAGAAATTTCCAGAATCTTTACTCAGGACATGCAGGAGCCATCTTTGTACCCCACCCTATTCATTGGCAAAAACTGGGCCAGGCAAAACTACCACACTCAGATGACCAAAAATTCTTGGCTGTTGGAGTATCCAGACAATATTTTGTAAGAAACAGCTTTAAAGAATTCGATATTTGTTTATGTTTGTAAGACTCCAAAACTACCCGATTGCTAGATCATTATTTCCCACTGAGTATTGTTATTCAGAAGACCCTTTTATTTTAAAAGATCTTTCAACAAATTGAATTGCATCCCAAGTGTAAAGTGCACTTGCATAACTGAAGTGCCAGACACCTAGCTTAAAAAAATGTTTCATTTGTTTTTCTTAATTTATAACATGTACTTTACCATTTCCTAAACACAGCTAAGCAACATTCTATTGATACCATATTTGTTCTGCCAGTAAGCTTACTGTCAAACATTTGTAAAGGGACACTTGAAAGTAATGAGATTTCATTATTAAAGCTGTAATTTTTTTTTTTTTTTTTGTGCTGAGAGGTATTGCCTATGATATGTGGAATCCTGAAAATGTTTATTTATGTATGAGGTAATTATATTCATGTCAGCAGTCCAATTGAGTTAATGAGATTATTAACAAGAGAAAAGTTGCTCCTATTTTGGTGTTTTCAGAATTAGACCGTGTATCCTGTTTCTATGTTTCCAGCATCTTAGAAGCTTTTTAAGCAGCTCTTTTCCCCCTAGATTTTCTCAATCCTAATTTTTAGACCTATATGCTACTGAGAAGTGATATCCAAGTCCTTTAAGCAGCTTTAAAGATCTGAGCCTAATATACTTGATAGATGCCTATGCTAATGTCATCACTTTCCCCGGTCTCTGGGCTGATTTTCATAAGCATTGCTAATCAGTACGGCAGAACAATATGATTTCTTTTTTTAATCTCAGGAGTTCTTAGCCTGTCTTATATGTGGTCCCACATTGTAAAACATAAAAAACCCCACACGATTATCTCCCTTCTTTCACAAAGGGTGTTTCTTGTATGTGAATTATTTTTTTCCTTAGGCTGCTGCTGATGGAAGTGGGATTGTGTGGCTCCTGCTGTGATCCAATGCATTTTTTTTAATTCCCTTATTTTTAAAGGAGGCATTCAACTTCCAAAATGGTCTGAAATTTTGTGTTCTTTTTGTTGCCTGAATAAACAATCAGCAAAATACACCTTAATTATGAATTCAAGGTGAAATTATTTCATAGTGAATTCGCAAACTGGAAACAATAACTAACATTCTGCTATCACTGCATTGAGGAAGACCTATGCTTCAAATACCCACAGGAACCCTGAAAATTGTGCTTTTATCGCTGGTGATAAAATAGTGGACTTTTCCCCATGCAGAAATTTTGCACACGATTGCATGCCTACACAACCGGTAAGAGAATGATGCCTCACAATGATACATTAGCTTGCATCCCTCAACGCTTTAAAGATCAATGTTGGCTGCTCTTTTATTTACTGCTTACAGATAGACATTTTGATATTTTATTTTGTCTTGCCCTCTGACAGCACAGAACCCCTTTCCCATTTTCCCTTCACCAGCAAGGTCTCCCAAGCCTTTTTTTCTAAAGGCAAGTTGCAAAAAAAACCATTGATAATGGACAAGATCCTATTTATGAGTCACTTGAAGAAACTCAAACCATAAAGTTTCATGGGACCTGGTGGGCTATGTCTAAGGGTGCACAGACAATGTCTGTGAAAGGCTGCACTACACTATCTTTGAAAGGTCACGGAGATTACAGGCAATCTGCAACAACTGCAGAATGGGATATGTCACACCCATATTAAAAAAAGTCCAGAAGGATCTGTGGTGGGTCACTCCCCATGCCACCTCCCAGGCCGGTGTATGATCTGCCCTCTCTCTCCCTCCTTTCCTATTGGTCACCCTTTCTGTACATAACTGGCTGCACCTAGCAGTCGGAGCCCTTTTCCTTTGCACCCCCCGTGGGTGCAGGGGAATCAGCTCTTCCCCTGCTCTCCCCCCCGACTACCAGCGAGCCTTACTCCACAATAAAGGAGAGCTTGAGGGGGAACAATCCCCGCAGCTTTTTGCCTCCCCGTGTCTGCTTTACCACCGACTACGCGCAATAATTAAACTACAACAAGGATCATGCTGGGAAGTGTAGACCAGTCAGCCTCACTTGGATTCAAGATGGAGCAACATCTTGGTTTGAAAGACAGGTGTCTGTCAGGGAAGGTGGGAGCCTCACTTGCAATGGAGAATATGACCCCCTGCCCTCCAGATTATTTTAACTTTGAAATCAAGGGCTTTCAAGTAAAATTACGGGAAATGGAATAACAATTCTTTACTAGCATTTTCAACAAGGCAAATGAACAGCAGCGGCAGCAACAACAAAGCAAGCAGAATCCCAGAACAGCTGCTCCCGCTGTCCCACGCCCTCCCCTCGGTGCAGTCACGCTCATAGCCGGCAGGGGGCGCTGTTGGCTCCCGGCCGCGCAGGGCGGGGGCGGTGATTCCCCGCGCCTGCAGGGGGCGCTGTGGCGCGGGTTCAACTCTCTCTCTCACGGGGTAATGGTGGGTCCCGCCGGCAGGAAGAGATGGAAGAGGAGCTTCCTTTAAAGCCTCACAGGGGCAGCTGATCCCTGTGCCCCTCCAGATGGCGAGGTGGGCTTCAGCAGGAACCTCGGAGCAGCAAGCTGGAACGGCAGGGCGCGCTCACCCTGGTGTCGCCAGCAAAAGGTAGCAGAAATTCCGCAGTTGTAGCAGGAGACGCGGGGTGCCCCAGAAGGTACCAGGTGTTGGGTTACAGTGTAGCGAAAACTCAAAGCAGTGACAGAAAAATCGTGGGGGCTGAGCGGGGAATCTCTCCCCTGGATAGCTCACCAACAATGACTGGTCCCTGGGTCAGGCTGTGCAAGGGGAGGGCAGTCACCCAGCAGGGAATGGGATGCTCCCAGCCCTGGCGTGGCACGCGTTGGCTCTGGGCTCCCAAACAGCAGAGAGGTAGAGAAAATGAGCCAGTAAGACCAGTCACAACGCCCATGGAAAAGAATCAAAAAGAAACAGGCAAGGACCGCAAAGGCGACAGTATTTCTGCTTAGAGACACCATGCCCAGCCGGCAGAATCGCCTGCCCTGAAGGAAAGGGAGGAGCTGCCCCTGGCGCCCCAGCCCCAACTGTCGCAGGAAATCTCGGGCTGGCTCTCACCTATCATATGATACTCCTGGAGCTGGGGAGGGGATGGGATGGGCAGCGACCATCCCAGACACTAAACAAAAGAAAAAACAAAAATGGTATGGGATAAAAACTATAATCGAGAGTCCTCTTTTGGAACACATTCCTGGGCACATGAAGAACCAGAATGTGATGAGAAACAGTCATTGTGGGCTACTGAGGATGTATCATGCATGACCTAGTGACAACATTTCCAGAATTTGTGAGTGAAACCGGTAGATATAAACTATCTCTATTAGCTTGGGATGTGATGTTGTGGTCTGGACAAAAAGAAGAGAAAAAATCAGCTGGATCGCTATAGTAGTTACTGGTTCATGTTTCATGTCTGGGGTAGTAAAAGGTGAGGTTCCTCAAGGGTCTGTCCTGAAATGTATGCTGTTTAAAACATTGTAAATAAGATGAAAGAGTACACACTCACCAAGTTCATTTATAACTTCAACCTGGGTGCACCAGTCAACACACTGGAGGACAGGACTATCATGGAGAGGAACCAGACAGACAGTGATGAACAGACCAACAGAAAGTCCATGAAATTCACCAAGGACAAATGCAAAATCATACACTTGAGATGGAATAATCATGCCTCCTCGTATGATACAGACTAGGGAGCAGCTCTGCAACTCTGCAATAAGAAAATAGAACCCAGCAGTGTTTCTGGACAAGAAGTAAAACTTGTTGTCTTGGGCTGGATGAACAACACATTTGGGAAAGTGATTATATCTCATTGCTCAGGACTTGTTAGTCCCTATGCAGTTACCAAATTCAGTTTAGAGTCTCACAGCATGGGAATGATGCTTGCAGCCTAGAGGAACTCACTGGACAATGGGGCTGGAGCACTCATCCTGTGAGAAGATGTTGTGGGGTCAGGACTTGGAGCAAAGACAGCTTCAGAGCACCCTACAGCAGCTCAGTGCCTACGGTAAGGGATCAAGGGGATGGAATCTTCACAGAGGTGCCTACAGGGAGGAAGAGAGACAGTAGATATAAATTAAAAAGGGGAAGATCCCATGTGGACATATGGAAATACTCATTTTAAATATAATTAAGTTTGAAGGATGTTTCCAAGAGGGATGGCAGACTGTCTGTTCTGAAAGATTTCCAGGAAATAATGCAACTTGGGACCCTGAGTACCTTGTCTGAAATTTCAGTGGTGATCTTTATTTAAGCAAGAGACTTTCCTAAAGATGGATTCTAATTCTCTGATTAAATAAATTTGTGGGGTGAAGAGGGGAGGGAGTAGATCGCTCTTAGTGGAAAAATCATATGATGGAACATAGCATTCTGAGTTAGTGTTGGCTGATTCATTGATGTGTAATCAGTATACCTTAAAATGGAATGATGTACATTGGGAGGGATTTCTGGAGTTCACAGTTCAGTCCTTAGCTCACAGTTGGTCTGACTAGATCAAATTGTTCAGGACATTTTTGAGCAATAAAAATGATGGAGACAAGACTTCAAACATGTATTTCAAGCTGTGAAAACTGTGCCCCTACCTACTAATACTAAATAGTAAATAAGAGTTTTGACTGCAGATTATGACAGTGAGTCATCATGGCCCAGTTTTTATTTTGAGAATTATAATTTCTGGTCATAATGAGTCTGCATAGAACAGACTGAAATCAATTAAATCAGTTATAACCTGGCCTTTGCAATATACGAGACATACGCACTAAAGTGGCCAAACAGATACAGGGATGAAGTAAAACTCAGCTTTGTAGGATATCTTTCCTTTCTGCTCAGGAAAGAAATGGCCTTTAGGAAAGATCTAGTCTAGGTGTCGTGGAAAAATCTAGTCTAGGTGTCATGGAAAAGCTGGGCTAAGGATCTTGCTTGAGCAGCTACAGAAAGAGAGCAAATATTTCCAAGAGAATTGTGGAAGAAGTCATGTTGTCAAGGTTATGCAAGAAAATGCTTTCAAAGATCAATATTGCTTCTGTGGAATTCAATGCACATTTATACTGTGCAGTAAGAAATTTGAACTTTTTGTGGCTATAAACTAGCGTCTTTATGGTGTTTAACATGTCTTATGAGCTAGTTTCTATATCTTTAACTCTGTACTGCATTGCATATTTTAACTTTAGCCTCAGTTAGAATTGATCTACTGAGATCAGACTAGTTTTCCCGGCTACCTTCCATCTCTGCCTTTTAGTTTTCAGTTATCCTGAAATATCTGCAAGGGGTTAATCGAGGCAACATTGTGCAGCACTACAGGAAGGGATTGCTTGGGCTGCTTTAAAAACAATTTATGAAAGATTTCCCCAAAGGCTGTGGTTTTTCAGTTTGAAGCCTGGAAGAATAGAACTGCTGCTGTGAAACGATGAGGACTGAATGAAAAGACACTCTAGAAGTGCCAGTCCTCTTGAAACAGCTTCTTATTCCTACTCAGCAATTAAATTTTTCAGCTGCATGTGTCTGGAAATTGCAGCATTATCCTACTGTCTGATTTACCAATTATGAGGGAAATAGAGAAATTAGGACCATTATAAAAGTTCTGGTGTCAGGTTTTTTTTTTAAAGTTGGAGGTCTGAATCTCACTAGTACCATTTAAATCCTTTTCTGTTACATTGTTTTATCTGTAGTTTGAGGAAAACAAGCAAACAAACAACAAAAACCTCATAAAAAACCTCCAGGCCTAAATAAAACAGAAATGGGTCTTTTGGAAATTACCTTGAACAGTGAAAATCCTAAGTGCTCTGTGTGATTCACTATCCAAAAATCAAACATTGTTGCAATTTATTTCTTTGGCTTCATGCCCGCTTCAGTTCAGGGTCTTATCTTCTCTAAATGTTGCAGACCTTGGATGCACATCAAGTAGATTTGTCCCCGTAGAAGCATCAATTTCTAAGTGGCCATTTACATTTGTGTCAAATATTAATAATTATATGCTAAAAATCGGGGCGATTTCTTCACTCTAGAAATTCCTAATGAAAACAAATTTTTTTTATCCTCCCAGAATAAAAGAGATTCTGGTTAGCAATTAAACAAAATCATCTCAGTCTGACAGTGTTTCTGAAGACTGATGTGTGGTCTAAACTAATTGTCTTGCCTTTCCCTAACATCTCTCCACACTCAGCTCAACAACAAAGTTATCTGAGTTCGGTAGGCTAGGGAGTCAAAGTCCTAGTTTAATGTAAACGATGTCTTCTCTTGCAGTGGTCTGTCATGAATGAGCAACATTGCCTGTGATTTATGCCAAATTTTTGGATGAGGTGTGGTGGAAGGCTCAAACCAATAGTGATTACTAGCCTGGTTAACACTGATGATGGCATGAAAGATGAGAAAAGGTCACAATGCTGGTAAGAAAACATGAAAAGAAATATCAGTAGAGCGCTAGGGAGTGAGCCTTCCTGGGAAGAAAGGTATAGAAGTGCAAAGTGGACCACAATAAAGCAGTAGTTGCAGAAGAGTCTACCAAGTCTGTAGGATGTTTGGGGTCCATTGATTAAAGAAAACTTCAAAACGTGTTCGAAGAGGTTTTATAATTTCTTGTGGCTGCATAACTTGCAGGTCTAGTTAGTGTGTTTATGTTAGTATGCTTTTTGTAATTATGTCTGACTGTAGGTCAGGCAGTAGGCTATCAGATTTTAAAATCTACAAACTATATAGTGAGCAGTAAAGCTTCAAGATCTACAGGTATCATGATTTTGCCTTTTTTTGCCAGGAGTGACTAAAAAGTCATGTCTCACATTTGTTTCACCTCAGAGAATTATCTGGAATTTCAAAAAGATATCTTAAATACTGGAGTGAAAATTATGTGTTACAGTGAACATATCTAGTTTTATCAGGCCTTTCTTTAAAAAAAAAGTTCATGCAGAGTTCCAACATCATGGTTCTAAATGTTATGGATCACCACAAAAATCTGACATTTACCCTGCACATTTTAATTGGCAAGAAATTTGCAGCAAATTATCCCTTTTTTAAGTTCTCTGGCTGTATTTTGGGTGGGGGGGTGGTATTTGTGCATTCAAGGAAAGAAAAGACCTGAGAAGCTTCTTCAGGAAACCTCAAAAATTAGTATCTCTATTGTTACTAGCAGTAAGGCAGGAGGTCTTTATTAGCAAAAAGCAAGGGACAAATATTGAAACCTATCTTCTCTGTGACCTGCTAAGGGGAGGTCTGACATGAAGTAAAAGATGCTGTTGGCCTAATTAATTTCCTCTGGTGTACTTTGCAAGATTTTCCCTCTTTTTCTTTTTGGAGCAGCTGTGCCACTAGGCACAGGTAGAGTTAGCACACACGCACATGCAAGGGAACCACCAAAGTTTATTTAGCAGCTGTGTGGCATGAATAACAGGCTCTTGTTTCTTCAGCCTTTCCTTCATATTCACTAATAATTCTGGCCCTGCTGAGCTGCACAGTCTACTCTCCTGCTGCCACTTATTTCCAATACTCTGCTCACCACTGCAACAGCAATTTCAAGCCTATGATCCTTTTGCTGTGGTTTTCTTTGCTTCCTGAACAGGACAGAGAAAGAAGCTCATTAAGATTGCCATGCAACACATCAGAAGGCAAAAGCATTTACCCGTGTCTCCTTGTACTTTTGTAAGGGATGACAACTCCTAGAGGTGAAAAATCCAAATAAAGTTTATATTGCTGCAAAAATACAGTCCAGCTTTCTCTTCCTTTTTCTTCCCCCACAGTCAGATCAGGTGAACTTCTCCGCTTTGATAGATGCAGCATGTGGAATGTAGAAAGAAAAATGTCCTATTTAGGAGAATTTAGAATTGGAATGAAAATAAGTCTGCCATCATTGCGTCATCCATCATCTATGTGCCTTTGGCAATTTTGTTTCGTCATATGTCAAAACGAAGTGAACCAGAAGCAAACTGAGCTGAACGAATAATAAACTGGAATGAGAACAACAAAACAAAGGAAAAAACAAACAAACAGCCTGAAATAGAAAGCTCAGAAAAACTTGCACCAGTCTTCTTTTTCCACAATGAATTGTTCCAGAGTTTCTAATCTGATTGTTTTTCTATTCAGTTTTAACTCTGTTTGCTGTTGAAATACTTTGAAAATGTTTAGATCGCAGCACCATCCCTAGTCTCACTTCAGTAGTTGTTAACAGAGGGGATGGTAGATACAATGAATTTATCCACTACAAGAATCAATACCAAAGCTGAGCTTTCAGGAACTTATGTGTAATTAAAGGCTAGATCAACTAAAATGTTGCTTCTCACTCACTGCTTCACTACATGAGGAGGTTTGAGAATACAAAAGACACATTTTCACTGGGCACATTTTTTTTACTTCCAACATGACTAGACTTCTTGTGGAGAAGAAACTGAAAAGTCACGTCTCTGAATCACTTACCATTTTATCTAACTGTTCTAGATTTCCAGAGCATCTTTTTTCTTCTTACTCTGATCTTGAAATGTGATGTTGGGAATCAGATCACCAGAGCTGTCTAGGGATAGATGATCTTAAGGATAATCCCTCCTTGGAAAATTTCATGCACCTTTGCTGTTCCCTCTTTGCTGCTGCCTACAGTTAATATCAACTGCCAGCAGTTAATATCAACTCTGTTTTGTTGAAGAATCCCATTACAGTCTCCTCTGGCATTCATGTCAGACTCTCACAACTGTGTCTTACCCCAGACTGGTCCTTGTTTAGGAGGGAGTGCCTTCAGACTCTCTCATACTGCAAGAGAAAATCCTCCTTGGGAGAGAAAAAATGCCTCCCTACCCTTTCCTGGTAAAGCGTGACTTGTTCGCCAGGGTACAGACTAACCCCCCTTCACTGACCATGGAGAGCATATAGGGCTGCCACCCTGTCTTACAATGAAAAAAGAGGAGCAGTTTTCCTGCTCTGGAGCCTTCATGGCTCTTGATAACTACTGTGTGTGGTTCTTGAGCTGACCTCTCTTTGTGGTCCTTAACTAAGAAGTGGGGTATATCGACAATTAAGATTCCACTGAGAAGGCTCAGATTTGGAAAATTTGCAGATTTTTCACTCTGGCTTTTCTGTGGCAAAGTCGGTGTTTGTTGCTGAAATGCTGGATTTGATGTGGAGGTTTAGACCTGTGATGATGGGAAGAGATGGGAATTCAGTAAGCAGACTGGAAGGAAGTCATGTTGAAATTTTTCACTAACTCACAAATTTTGTGTAACATCTGTTTTCAGGTGTGTACCAATGTGTATGTATTGCTGTCCTGAGGATGTTCAGATAGTTAATCAGAGTCCTTTTTCCATGTAATTATTGGTATAATCTGCATTGACACCTGATGTATTCTTTTGCTAGTGAATGAACAAAATAAATATCTGAGTTAAGACCAATCTTTAAAAGCAGTCATTGAGGAATTCAAGTATTGGCATGAAAAGTGCTAGAAGTGCAGCAGGTGTGAAATCTCCTCCAGTCAAAGCAATAGAGGATTGAGAATCTCATTTTAGCCCCTACTCTGACAGAGAACCCATAGCTATCTGAATACACCAAGAATTTCCCTAGGCCCAAGGGAAAAAAAGGTGTTCTATAGTATTCCATCTATATTATTTTTATTTCAATTTTTTGGAGACAGAGGTTCACACTTACCACATGTCTGTATGCTGCTTAGAGCAATTGAATACTGGTCTAGATTTGCCTTCCCAACATTTCAATTATTTCAACTTTGTAATTATTATTTTAATGGTATTCATTCCCTTAAGGAAATTTATACTGTTCTAGTATTTCTCTTTCCTATTATGGCTCATTCTTAATCCACTTGAGTTTCACTCCCATAAGCAGCATATTCAAAGCCACAAATGATTACACCTAGTAATTATGTCCTCTTTTGCCTATTGCTTTCCCGTTTGCTTATTTATTTATTTTTTTTAAGACTGTGTGATTGTGTCAAAGAAAATAATAGCTGGAAGTCCATGGCTGTTAGCAGAAGATATGTACCTACTCTTCTCTGCAATGGAGGAAAACAATTTATCTGTGTTAACTGTTGCCTAGTGACTTTTATGTTTGTAGCAGAGAAAACCACAGCACTCTGGAGCCTGCAAATAAATAGATTTACATATTGTTGTATAAGGTTACAGGATTTTCAGTTTTCTCTGCCTGAAGACAGAAAATAGGAAATAGGAAATAATAATTTGACCAATGAGCCTTAAAACATACGTGGTTTTTGTATAGCAAATACCTTTTTCTCCAAATATACAAAGAAAGTATTCCCCAAAATGAGAGCCCATTCTGAGTGAAGTGATATACGGTTTTCATGAAAAACTTTAAACAGGAGCACACCTGCTTTGCCTCTGGAGCATCAGATGTGACTAAACCCATGATCAGTGGTTGCTGACTCAAGAGTTTCTGGTGTGGTACTTTCAGCTACCAGGTTAACACAAACCTGGAGGAAGGAGGTCGTCATTCACTGAGATTAGTCCCTTGCAACAGGTCATACACACCTGATAAGTCACTCACACCTGGTAAGTCACTCACACCTGGTCTGGCATGTTTTTGAGGTTCAGAGTGTGAATATGTAGACTTCAGAGCAGCCTAGCAGCAAAACAGAATAGAATAATACTCGAAATCCAAAAGCTGAAATCTCGTCCTGAGGTGTTACGTGTGTTTCCATACCCTACAGATGTTGTGTTTCAGATGAAAAAATGCAAATGGTATCAATAAGGCCTTAGGGATGGTTCTTGCACTTCCAGTCGGTCTGGTTTTAACTGGGTGCCTGATGTGAAACAGCCTGATCTGTGCAGAGGACATGGGATCTCATGTGCATCCTCCTGCACTGGAGAGGTAGGGCCATTTCCTGGACTCAGCAGGAAAGGGGAAAACATGGGGTCAATTTTTCAGACCCTTGCTTAGCTGCTAACACTAACTCCTAATGTTTACAAACAGGACCCATTCTGCAAGCCTATCTTCCTTGAGTAAATACAAAAATTCTTTTGGGATTTTACTAAGGCAAAAGATCCTAGAACTTGTCTTGTGAAAACAGAAGCTGGTAGTGATGATGGCGATCACCTTCTGTCATGTTTGATTTCCTCACTATATTACATTATTTTTCAGTCATTCAGAATTATTTTATATGCAACTTTAAGTGCTTGCCACACACAGAGGGAATCTATTGCTTAAAACTATTACGAGAAAAAAGTGGTCATTATTTCCTACCCTGCTTATCTATAGTTTTCACAGGTTATCGTAAGCCACCAGATAGTTCAAACGCTATAGTACTTATGAGGAGATTAATATCCCACTTTCATGACACATATGCAATTACTTCTTTAGCAGGCTTGTGTATTGTTACTTATGTATATGTATTTCCTACTAGCATCCTTACTCCAAATGAAAAGCGGTCTCTTATCAGACTAATAATGTTGGTACTGAAGTATAATTTGTAATACATTGATGATTACTTTCTTTGGGGAGGTAGGATAAATTAGTCAAAGGGGTGGAACCATAAGCATGAGTTACAGCCTGTTAAGGTTTCATGTGGATTCTCTCATTCAGAATGAAAGCAACCACCAGTAGCCTTACGCCTAAGAGATTTCATTCAGGTCTACCAGACTGAAGCCATGTGACTTCCAGATTAAAGCATCTGCACAGAGAATCAATAAATGCCTTGCTGTGGCATTAACCCCTGGTGAAATAAAGCATTAACTTCACTTTTCTGAAGGATTTCCATGTAGAAAAACTGTCTTATAATTATAGATGAAACCAAACACAGAAGCAGAATTAGGCTTTCAAATAGCTGCTGATATAAATGTGGTCATACCCTGTCAGTCAGCAAAATGACAAGGAAACTCAGTCCTTCATTTCTAATTTTTCTAAAGTTTAAGTTTCCATAGAAAATATAACTCAGAAAAGAGGGCTTTGCATTGCTTAAAATGATTAAGTTAAATTAAGCTGAAACCATTTGAAAATGTTTATGGCACTTTTTGGTTATCCATGTGGAATGAAGCCATGAATCATGTCAAAGGCTTGATCTTTTTAACGTGCAAGAGAAACAAGATATAAATCTCAGAATCATAGGAGTAGAGACAAAAAGGTACAACCTGTGTGAATTATAAAACACTAGGACATAAGTGCAATATTTTAAGTATCTGCATTACAATTTAAAGTATAATCTAGAAGCAATCCAAGTAGAATAATATAATAAATATCACTGGCTGACTCAGTGACTGACATATGAAGCTACTGAATTTTTTGTAGATCTTTACAGCTTCCAATTAATTGAAAGACTGCATATTCCAAAGTAATGTCTACTCGGAAAAGTTAATAGGTGTGAAATTATCAACAGGAGTTGCTTTTGAAAGTGAAATAGCTACATTCCAGGCTAAATAAAAAATAAGTACACTTTCTAACAAGACACAGTGAAGTCTCTCCTCAGACACATTGTCAAGTGTGTGGTCCTCTAGCATTTGTTTAGAGAAGATGATTTTTGTGTCTTTAAAAATGCAAATTAAAAAAAGATGTCTATGCACATAAATAAATTCAGTGTCTGAAGATAAAATTCTGTAAAGCAACAGAACCTTTTTTGTGGCATCCAGGTGCATGCTATAGCAAAAACACAGACATATTAAAAAGGAACTCCAGACAAAAACCCCTGTGAAGTAATGCACTTTATGCATGGTCTTTCTATTAACACATAAAGTCAAGCAAAAAATTTCCGAATCCAAAATAACAAAACAGAATTACTTTTGCCTCACTTGCTTAGTAATGTATAGTATTGGGATATCCCAGGGTGCATTTTTCCATTGTAAAAAATATTGGCAGTATATACACTTTCGGCCTGCTTGAGCTATGAAATGCTAGCAGCACCACGTTCCAAAAAATGATCAAGTGCCATGAAGAATCATTTTTAGAACAATTTGGTTTAACAACGTTTGGTTTATTACAATTCATAATGTTGTTGAGTCTTTATATGGGCGATACAGTAGTTCAGCTTAGTTTAGATAAACCAGAGATGTATTTTGGGCAGATCATCTCCTAAATATTTAACATAAATATTTTCTTTGGTTTTGTAGGTTTTTTAGTTTGGGTTTTGGTTTGTTTGTTTCTTTTTTTTTAAATTTAACACTATTAAATTTGGAGGTGAACTGTCTCATAAAGTTGTGATCTTACTAGTCTCATTCAGAGCAGCTGGAACTCACGTGAGTACTCCAGCAAAATACTGTTAATTTGTCAAAAGCCCTTTATAACACCACATCCATAAATTACTAACTGTGGTATTCCAAGCAGAAATCTGTAATGATTTGCATACAACTCTGCTATCCTAGCCTGTTCAGAAAGCCAGGGAAAATAATGAGCCTTTGGCAGACCATAAGACCTGGTGGTCTGTGACAGAGATGCCAGCGCATCCATTTCACACACCTGTGTGTTGAAATGACAGCATGCCAGGAGCAGAGGGAGTGGTTCCAGCTATGAAATCACTCACCATGCATTGCAGGTCTCCCTACAGATGTTTCAAGGAGCCTGAAACTCATTTTGGTACAAACAAATATGCGCCATCAGTTGGCCATATTGAACTTGAGTAGAGTCAGTTGTTTTTGCACTGCCCAGCACTGCTCCAGCTGGGCCCAACCTGGTGGCAGAACCAAGAGGTTGGCACCCCAAACCTTCATTCACATGATAAACAGTTCTCAGGTATCCCACCAGCATGGCTGCTCTGCCTCCACCAATGGGGAGAGATTTCCGTGTGGCATCTACCAGCCATGTGTGAAATCATCTTGCCCATAGTTAGCTGGGTGATTTCTGTGCCAAATCCCATCTTTCAGGATGGGATGCTTTCACCGGAAAGCACTTTTCAGAGCCTTGTACTTCATGGAGTCATGAATGAGAGCAGACAAGCTTATGGCTCCGTCTGTCTCTATCACTGAAGCAAGGCTCAGCAAGAAGTTCAGAACACCAACAACACCATCTATTGACCTCTGCATTGTTGTTGGGACAAGGTATCATTCTTCCTGACACCTCTGTGATGTTTTGTCCTGCTAGTTTGCAACTTTTGAAGTAATGAGCTTTAGCAACACTTACTCTTTCACAAAGTAAGCTGCACCTAACCTCTGACAATGCACTCCTCTGACAGTAGTGTTTTCCTGCAGTTAATATGAAAAAGTAATATGAATTGCTGAATTATGCACTAAAAAATAATCTAAAAATTCAGATTGCTCTAGTTAAGAGGAAGAGCTGAATGTGGTTTGATTCAAACGCATATGTAGACCAATTTTCAGCTGATTTACTTTGTTGTACAGAAATCAACAAATAGGAAATTCAAATATAACACAACAGCTCAGAATTTATGACCAGAATTGTCAAGTCTGTGTACCAATCCTATCAGTATACCCATTTAAATGCTTCTTTTAATTATAAGAGTATTTACCTTTCAAAACTATCCAAGATTTTAGTGATTATTCTGATGACTTAAGTCTCCATTATGCTTAAAATTCATAAATCTGAATGGTGCTTGGACAGAAGTATGAAAGAATAAACATTCAGGTCAAGCCTTCATGAAAAGAAAAAGCTTGTAATTTTTAAAATACATTAACAGGCCCTCTTGACTTTATCCAACAAGAAGGCCAAGAAGGTAAGGCATGGCAACATAACAAAAATAAGACTGAGTTACATTTTTTAAAGTCCACCTAATACTGTACACCTCATAAACACTGTAATACTGTTAGAAGTTAATATTGGAATATATAACAGAATGTGTTTCCCTAAAAGTTGTCAGACAAAACTATAAGAAATGTGTGCCACTACTGTTTTAACTCTGAAAAAGTTCTCCAAGACTTTTTAGTTTAATTTTTGGATGATGTGTTGAGTCCCTTGAAATTTGGATATTTATGCTAGTATTCCATTGTAACTAATAGTTCTTTTAATAAGGGTTGGATTTTCTTCCTGTGAAATATGGTAAATAAAAAATTTTAAAGCAATGCTGTAACTTTTTGTTACAGTGCTCTTTTTGTAAGATATTTGCAGATTCTTTCTTCCTGTGTGAAAATTTGAGTTGAACTTAAAGGAATTTATACTTTTTATATGTATTGCAGTGAGGAATCTCTTCCATCCTTTGTAAAACCATGAAAATAATAAGACCAAAATAAAACAGAAGGTTTTTTACTTTCCAATCAAATGGCAGAATTGACCGAATCAAGCTGTATGTGTGATTGTACTGCTATGTGCTCGTTATTGAAACAACCGGAAGGATGAAGTATAATTTAGGTGATCTCTCAAAGTAAATAATGTTCTTCAGAAATGAAGGAATCTGTACTAGCATTTTGGCCATCAGCAGTGTAAAAGTCAGTCTAGTAAAAAAGTATGTAAGAATTATCTTTTTATGTTCGAAGAGGATCAAACCCGAAAATGAATGAAACCTGTCTCCTCTAAGTTGCCCTTAATTATTGAAGATCTCACCAGAAAGAGCCATATCACACAAATATGTATTTAATAACCTCTATGAAGCCCAGCATGAAAAAAGTTTTCATCATCAGAGTTGATTGTCTGTCAACTTGAGCACAGAATTTTGTGGCTTAACATTACATGGAATGAATACGATGAGCCTTGGAACTTGAGGACAGTACCAGAAATAAACTGCTTTAGACACAGTTTCACTGACAAATTGAGGCTAAACTGGGACTGTTGGAGGAGCAATCAAGCTACAATGAGATGAATTATCAATTAACACTCTTACAAGAAAAACTGCTTCGGGCAGAAAATTAAGTACAGTGTAATATATGATGTGACAACAATTTAGAACAGAAACTGAAAGGCTGATAAGTATTGTTACATTGGCATTTAGCACTTTCCATGAGATAAATACTATTAATTGATTTGGATTTGATATGGTCATTAACATGTAGCCTAATTCTACTTTTACATCGCTATTAATCAGGATTAAATCCAGTCAAGTCAGCAGCTCCACTCAGCATTTCCATGATCCCAAATACCAAATCACAGAAGTTGACTTATTAATGGAAAAAAAAAAAGGCAAATCATTCATTTCTACTACTGGAGCCTCTGTCCTGAAGAACATGAAATATGTGAAAAACCTCTTGCATGTGGATTCTTCAAGTGAAGGGTTAGACACTTGTTTCTGAAAACTGAAGAAGTGAGATCTTCTGCAGAATCTGCAATGGACTGGAATTTAGGTCGGCAACCAAGATTGCAATATTTCTTTGGAGGGATGAAGCACCTCTCCTATGAGGAAAAGCTGAGAGAATTGGGAGTCTCCACCCGGGATAAGAGAAGGCTTTGGGGTGACCTTTCTTCAGCCTTCCAGTACCTGAAGGGAGCCTACAAAAAAGATGGAGGGATATTATTTACAAGAGCATGTAATGACAGGACAAGGGGAAATTGCTCCAAATGAAAGAAACGTTTAGATTAGATATTATGAAGAAATTCTTTATTGTGAGGGAGGAGAGGCACTGAAACACATTGCCCAGAGAAGTTGTGGCTGCCCCATCCCTGGGAATGTGTAAGGCTAGGCTGAGTGAGGCTCTGAACAACCTGCTCTAGTGGAAAGAGTCCCTGTTCATGGCAGGAGGCTTGGAACTGGGTGATCTTTGTGATGCCTTCCAATCCAAACTGTTCTATGACTCTATGATTCTATGATATATCACCAGAAATCATGGTGGAAAAATGCATGAATTTGATATGATGTGGTTTATGGGGCAGTCAGTATCAAATAGTATAAAATTATCTTCAAGTTTTTCTCATTTGGAATGACTCTTGATTTTGGTTTTCAAAGTACATAATTGTTTCCCAAAGTTAGCAGAGTGGGGAATATACATGAAGGGTATGATTTGATTTCTGTGTGACTAATAGAGCTGGCCGCTATTTTAAGCAGAAACCTGTTAGATTGATGTTGTGGGGACAGAGGGAGATTGTGAAAATTAGCACAAATATGAGAAATTACTTTCATTAGGTATCAGAGTTAGCAAATAATTTGGATAGATGAAATAGCTGAATTTCATGTGCCTTCAGGCCATGTACAGACTTTGGAAGTCTGGTTATGTTGATTTTGCATTTTTCCTGAGCTGAGGAGAAACAATTGCAAAACTAGAAACCGGTTTTTATTGGAAGATTTTGCTACAAAAACAATGCCTCCCAAGAAGGGAATAATGGAATAGATGTGTCCCTAGGAATTTAGAAGTCTCTTTTCCATTATTTCAGAACAGCTGGTCATTGTTCTATGGGTAATTACACAGGTATTGTCAGAACCTACTACCATCACTCACCCTGTAGGATTTTACATGAGGGATTCTGTTGATGCTCATTGTTACTGAGGTTCAGTAGCAGAATCTGGATATGATTAACATGGGGCAAAATCCGGTGGAGAGGAGGTGGTGGAAAAATTTAGTAAATGCAGAAAACGTATCACTTTAAACACATATGCAATTTAAGGACTATTGGAAATATGGATTTCACCACCATGGTAAAGACTGCTGAATACTCCAAGTTACACATTCTGTGCTTCCCGTGATAGCCAGAAAGCAAATATACCACAGAAACTTATGAATAATACTACAAAAATAATCCCTCATGATAACCTAATACAACTGTTTTTAAAATTTCTGTTTCCCTTTTTTTTCCTCCACTAAATTTCAACCTTTTCAGCAACTAGAAGTTGAAAATAAGGTGTAACATCCCAGTATATCTGTGTTTTCTATACAATGTAATTTCAAAGCTACAGAATACAGCAGTATTTAGAGAAAACACCTGTGATTTGGTGGTTTGTGATTTTTATTATTTTATACCTTCTTCCAACAGATTTTTGCTTTATTTGTCATACTGATACAAGCAGTACTTTGGTTTTTCACTTCTAGTAAAAAGCTGTTTTCTTTCACATTGTTAAAAATATTGCTTATATTTCAACAGCTGCCTGACAGGAGGGCCACCAGAGATATATCTTGGTTCTAGTTCTATAAGAGGCTTTTACAAAAAAAAGCTTTTAGCTTTTTGTAGAGAGCACTGGATGTCTGTAAATTTCCCATAAAACAACTTGCCTGCATAGTCTGGAATTGCATTAATATTCCGCTTTCCTGGCCAGCTTGCAGCTTGTCAGCTGTGTGTTTAGTCACACCTTGAGTCCCTGCAGGGCTGTTTGGCTGTTGTCTCGTGAAACAATATAGTGGCGGCTGATGTCCGCAGCCAGATTTCAAAGTATGTGGATGAGTCTGGTGTAGAGGGTAGTTGAGTAAAGTAGCAGTGTGGAAGCATGCCCCACTTCTCTCTTTCCTTCCCAAGTTTCTTTGTATTACAGAGCTAAGAAATGTTTTGGTTCTGTGCAGCTCATTTTCACTGGTGTTTGTGAGCTGGTTTCCATGCTGTGGGGTAGTTGTGAAGCATAGTTTCATGACCACCCATGCTGCCTTCACCTTTACTCCTAGAGACACTGAAAGTCTCATCAAGAGACTGGGAAATGGGGAGATAGCTTCAGTTGGTGTCTTCAGGACCTTCCAAAACAAGTACAAGTTGCTCTGGGCTCCCCACATGGATCCATGGGACTTTTCCTACACACAGATGCTGTCACATACAGCCACATGTAACACTTCTGCCTTATACTGCTCAACTAGACCTGAGGGACTGGGGAGTTAACTGAACTACTCTGTGGCACAATGCACCTTTCCAAATGGGTGGTCTCTAGGGCTACAAAGGGATCTTCTAAAGAGATTGATTGTGCAGAAGTCCATAGTTGATTCTGGTACTGTCTCATATCCACTTAGACTTGAGCTTGGATGTGCATCTCTTTCATGGTTTTCTCACCTATCAGATTCTACCAGCCCTTTTCTCCTTCTACACTGCTTCTCTCACTGACTACTAGGAATAAATCTGAAAGCTGATGATGTGGGTGCCTGGCCAGACGTGGCTTTTCAGAGTGCTTGGATGTTTTATATCACACAAAAAAGTGATTAATCTTCACCCTCATCTGCAGGTGGCATCTGATGGTGTGTACTTTGCTTTTCTGCAGTCAGCAGCCTGTCTCCTGTGCAGTCACTGTTTTTCCTAACGAGCAGCAGAACCTACAGCCAGAATGTGCAGATACACAGTTCCACATAGAAGGGAGGAAAGTTAAACAGAAGGGTTTTCATTTCAGTGAACTTCATGGTCTGCAATGCACAGTGGTGTGTTGTTATTCGCAGTCCTTAAAAGATCTCCTCAAACAATGCCTTATATTATAGGGACTTAGCAGTGTTTGGATAGGTATGGGTGACTTTGTTGATTGCTGGAAACAAAAAACACAAGTCAAGTTTTGCCCCATGAATACAGATGACCCTTGTATTGTTCATCTATTTAATTGTTTTTTAACTGATAAAAGTGTTGTGCTGTCTATGTCTTACCTCCTTGTTTTTTAGTTTGGCTTTTGTATTTTCAGTTCAAAGACAGCTTCCTGAGGCAGGGGATCTGTTCAGGCAGACATTTCAGTGTCCAGTGTGTTTACACACCAAGTTTGTAAGAATAATTTGCAAAGGTGAACCAAGGAAAAATTAGAAAAGGGATAGACTTGGCCCCTATTGCACACTCGGAGTGATTTTTTCCCCAAAATGATCAATACACTTGTACTGGTAGTGCTCCTTCTGTTGGCTCTTAGAGTGGCTCTGCTACAAAAGATGTTTCCCTTTATTGCAAGTGTTGCCTGTCATGGCTCCACAACCGCCTCAGCCCAGCTCTGAAAATTGGGGTGAGCAGAGAGTGTCACAAATGCATTCCTGTATGAGAGTGGCTACATGCAAGAAATCACCTGCTGCTCATTTGTTGGAGTCATTTAAAAAAATGCATTTTACAACTGCAGGGAAGGCCAACAGATGTCTTCTGGTGCTAGTTTTCTCAGCCTATCTCTCCCAGTAAAATCCTTTTTCTCAATCAAATAACAAAGTTTTGCTTTGGAGGCTGAAATGTCAGATCATTGTGGTAATGTGTCTTGTTCTGTGTGAGATTGGCTGCTAATGACCAAGTGCAATTGTTATGGGCAATTAAGTGGATCTGCCAGAGACTCTTCCCTTCACCTTTCTTGCTTTTCAAAGAACCAGTACCTTAGGTTTGGTCCACCTGGCTATTGTCTTTCTTTCCATTATGCAAGAATGTGCTAATGTTGGCATGAAACATGCAAGCAAAATCTAGAAAGGCACAGACAGATGACTTAAGCATGTAAGTACTAGAAAAGCATATACTTACAAATGGTGCAAGTTGAGCAAAGTATTCTGTTACACAAGTCGTCTGAAATTTGCATGAATTGCTTGAAGTTACTGCCATTGTGCTCTGAGGACTTTTTTCTTGGGAATTTTAAAAATATATTTGGGGAGAGTTATATTTTCAATGTTGAGCTCTTTAGATTGCCGCTTGGATTATATAACGCCATTTGAGTTACTTTGAAACTAATATTTTGACGCACAAAAATAGGGAAATATAAAAAGAGCTTCATCGTTTTTTGTCTCTGAATAAATGCAACATGTTATCCTATTTTTGTGTAACTGTAAAGCAAAAAATTGGACATCTGCCAGTAAACAAAAGGGAACAAATGAATTATAATTTTGCAATGCCCAGCAGAATTCTTTTACTAGTAACAACTATGCTGTATTTTAAATTTAAAATAACTAAATGGAAGTTGACCTATGCAGACATAGGAAATGTTTTTTGTGATTACATCTTTTGCAATACCTAAATAAACTCATGATTTGTCAATGCATCTTCTGGTACAGTATTTACAAGTTGTACTCCTAACAAGATTATTTTTACACTTAAGTGTACAAGGTTTGAACCAGAAAAAAGGACTGCAGATTTCCTTCTTCTTCTTTCAAGGAAGTAGCACTTATTGCTCCAGACAAGAAAATAATTTCAGAAAATGAGTACTTTAAACACAAAAGGTTATCTGTCCTTTTAAGTAAATAAAGGTATTTTCACTTAAGTTTTTTTGGACTGGGACTCTAACTCCAAGTTTATATGAATGATTTAAGTTTCATTCTGTCACCACGACTGTTCTATTTTCATCTGTTAGTTGATAGGATGCAATTGGCCAGCTCAGCAATGACAGGAACTCCTGTTAGGGCTTTCCATATTTTGTGCAGTACCAAGAGAACAGAAGATTTGACTCTGTTTGATTAGGTGTAAAGCTAATTCTCTGATAAAATGATGAAGGAAATACTGTCAAAGGCTTTACTGAAGTCCAGGTAAAGAGCAACCACTCAGCTTTTCCCTCATCTAAACAGGTCACCTTGTGCAAGAAGATCAGGTAGTTCAAGCTGTATCAGCCTTTCCTGAACCTCTGCTGACTGGGCCTTATACCATGACTGACCTGTATGTGCTGGGTGTACACCCTGTAAATGAAACCATCCCGCTCATTCCTTTTCGACCAAGTCATCCATCCATCAAATCCATTCCTCTTAATTTTAGAGGCAAGTACATTGTGTGGGACAGTAATCAAATGCACGGAACAAGTCTAGGCAGATGACATCAGTGACTCTTTACTTTTCCACAGGGCTGTAATACACCACTGAAAGCCATCAGTTTTCTGAGGGATGACTTGTCCTAAGTATAATTGCATTGCCTGTCACCAGTCACCTTTCTGTTTTCCATGTGCCTTAGCATGGTTTCGAGGAAGATCTTCTCCATGATCTTGCTAAGCACAGAGTGGAGATTCACTGGCCTGTAGTTCCCAAAGTTTTCCTTTTTAAAAATGGGGAGTACATTTCCCCTTTTTCAATCACTCTCAGATTCATCTCACCAGGCCCCACAGACTTGTGTATGCTGGGAGTCTTCATTCTGCTCCCCATGTTTGTTTTCCAGCTCAGAGGACTGAGTACGCCGGAACAAGTCATCTTACTATTAAAAACTGAGGCAAAGAAGACTTAAATACCTCATAGTTTTCTTTACTCTTTGTCACTATGCTTCCCTCTACATCCAACATTCGATGGAGGTTCTCCTAACTCTCCTTTTGTTCTTCATATATTTATATAAACATTTCTTTTATGACAGCAGTCAGATTCAGTTCTAGTTGGGCTTAGACCCTTCTAACTTTTTCTGTGCATAACTTCACAACATCATTGTAACCCTCCTGGGTCATCTGCTCCTTCTACCAAAGGTCATAAAGTCTCCTTTTGTTCCTGAATTCCAGCCAAAGTTCTCTGTTCAGCCAGGGTAGTCTTCTTCCTTGCCAGCTCAACTTTCAGCATATGGAGACAGCTGCTCCTATGCTTATAAGAATTCCTTCTTGAAGAATGCCCAGCCTTTCTATATTCCATTGCCCTTCAGGACAGACTGCCAGAGAACTCTGTTAACTAGGCTCCTTAAAGAGCCTAAAGTGAACCTTCAGAAGTCCATAAAACTTTGATAGAACCAACACAGGTATAGAAATTATTTTGTCAGCTGTCCTGTGAATGACCAGCCCTAAAGGAAGCAATGGGTACAAATCCATAGTCCTGTCTATCACTCATAACTTCATCTTTCTGTACTTTCTTCTTCATTGTCTATTTTATGTGCATTTCTATCAGGATTTAATACAATCTATTTTAGAGAAAAGGGCTAAAGAAATGCTGTTGCCAAGGATTTTCTCTTACCTTGTAAAAGTTTCATGACTATGAACTACGGAAGAAATTTTTGTTGTTCTATAGAAGAACTATTTTTATCCATAGAAATAACAACAATAATTAAAAAGGAATAGGATTGTTAAGGTTCACAGAGTGTCAAGAGAGTGACTCGCTGAAATTTGAAGAAATACTTAACAAATTTGAAGAAAAAAATGACAGCATCATTCAAGTGAGTGCTTCAAGTAAGAGGTTTTTTACAATAAACCAAGTAAGCAGTTGTGACACCAAAATAAAACCATTTAAGTTTGCACATTATTCCTTTCTGAACTAACCAGGGGTTTGACCCTCATGAAAGGAAACTATTTTCTGAAACAGGGAGGGAAGCAGATTTTCATAATGTATTAGTTCTGTGAATTTCTTCTTTTAAACAAAAACCTTTGCTCTTCATTCTGTAGAAAATAGCTTTCCAGGATTCAAAAGTCCATATACAGGTCTAAATGCCTGAGATATATGCATTTTAATAATAAAAACCCTTTAACCTGAGTAGTTATTGTGAATTTAAAATGGAAAATGAAACTAAAACTGTTTGACACTACTGTGTTAATCCAAATAGGGGTGTACAGTGCTCCAAACATGCTTTTATGAACTTCAAACTACAAGATGAAGAACTACAAAATACAAGAATAATGCATATCTGGGTTTCAATTGAGTAATGTAAAGGCTAAAAATATTCTCCTGAGAACCTGAAACATTATAAATGCTTCAATTACCATTTAAGTAAGGTTTTACTGTTATAAATCACCACTTAAAATACACCAGCACTCAGGTCTCTGTGTGTATACTGATATCATGACAGATGTTTCATCTGTTAAAGAGTTGTCTCAGGTGCAATACCATTGATAAGTGATTATATTCGAATTACAGTACTTCTTAGTGATGTCTTCCTTTGCTACTCTTGTACAAATGGAAAATATTTTCCATAAAATGCTTGCTACAGAGCTGACAACCATGACAATTGTCTTTTAAGACCCCAGCATTGTGCCTGGCAGGTGTAGGTGTTGGGTTGTTATGTTTCTTTCACCTGGTGATCAATGACAAATCTCTACTGATTCTAGTAATTAGAGTGAGTCTCTGCAGAACAAACAGGGCACAACTAATTCCTGTGCCCTAATCTCATATCGAGTCGTATTCCCCAAGCAGTTCTACCAGGGTGGCCACCTTCTGCATCACTACATGGCATACAAATTTCTCACTTACAGTGCTCTTCTACAGTAACTGGAGACTTTAAAGTATTTGATAAAAATCTTGCTGTGGCTACAAAATACCTGGTGATGATCACAGTAGCATTGTGTGCTGTGTTGTGCTTGTTTAGGGCTTTTGTCTTGAGAAAATTCTAAAAGCTCAATATCTTTGCAAGTTCTAATTTAATTACACTTTGCATAAAGAAATTCCATCTCAAGTATTTATATGCTATTCACTTCATCTATGTCAATAGCACTACTATTTTTTTAACGACTACTTTATTTAAAATTGCTTATTTGCAAGTCTCTTTATTTTGGTATGGATTCCTCTGTATCTGATAAGCAGGTCATGTCTTGTTGCCTTTTTTGGATTATTTTTTTTAAAGTAAATAGTACTTTTAAAGCTTTATTTCTTCCTCAGGTGTTATGAAATTACCAAAACACAGAAAGCAGGTATGTATTTGAGTATTGTATTTGCTAAAAGTTTAAATTCTAGCTGAAATCTAGAGTATTACTGAAAACCTAAAGGATAAACATCCAGCGAGAACATATAGTCTAATTAGAACATATGTCAGCTATATTACCAGCTCAAACGCAGACAGTGCAGTTCATCAAATGGAGAGATTCTCATCCCTAGATGACAAAATTAGCAAACCCAAAACTTATATGGGTGCTCCTGTGAACTGTTGTGCAGCTGTCATCCTTTACCAAAAAACAGCAGTGTCACACAGCTGATAGGATCATATATAAATTTAGTTATCATTTCACTGAGTGTTTGAGTTGAAGGAAAATTGTTAATGGAAAAGCAAAAGGATAAACTGTTTCAGGATAATGTAAGCACTGGAAGGAAAGCTTTATCTATGGGGGTTATACAGAAAAAGATTACATATTCAATAAGCGTATATATTTACATAGCCCATTTATTTTTTTCCTTGGACACCTCTTCTCTCTCTGGTTCTTTAGTTCAAGTTAAATTATATTGTGCCTTAAGAGGATTTTGCATTTGTCTGTTGCAGTGGTTGTTCCTGAAAGAAAAGTAGTGCAGTGAGGCCACACAAGCTAACTGATATTGATGTCAAAATATAGCCTCTGGCAATCTGAATGGATCAAAAGTACAATTAGCCCAGTGACTCTGATATATGCACTCCCATAATTTGCAGCTTGTGGAGAAAAGAAGAAATGAACATCTCCACTTTCTCATCTGCAAAAGGAAGATAGCACTTTTATATGCGTGTTTCTCTAGGGATATTGCTGATGGAATACGATAGTCTAATTAATTTGCAGCAGTGTATATTGTGTGGTATAGTTTTTTTCAAATCTTTCGATAAAATATCAGTCTACCTTTCATACAAAAAGCTGTAGCTAATAATACTACATTATACAAATTTTCACATGAATGGTCAACTGAAGCTGCAGGCTTGCACAAAAACTACTATTGGAAGATTAAAGTCTATTTGTCATAGCCTTGGGAGTCATGAGTCTCCTCTATGCTTTAAAATAAAAGAGAGGAGGCAATACATTTATCATAAAAAAGTACATTTGACATCATGTGATCATTTCAGAAAGTGGTGCACAAATATTTTTCCATTAGAGGTTGTTTTTTTCTTTAGAGAATATTTTGTATTAAACTTAATCATTATTCATTAATTAATTAATCATTAATGACAAGGCAAAAGTGCTGTTTACTGTATTTAAAAGCCTAAATCAGTAACCATCTTCCAGAGATGTTCTGTGCCTGTATTTCTTAATGCATATTTAATATTTAAATGTATATTGAAGCATTAAAACTGAAATCTTAAAATGAACCTCAGTTAAGAACACTGACTGTATTAAGAAATCTTGTGAAGATACAAAAGCACGAATTAAAATCTGTGCTTGGCAGAAACTTGAAATGACAAAATTGCCATAGGAAAAGGGGCATTTTAACACCCTTATACATAGAAATTAGTTTTGCTAAGCTATGGTTCAAAAAAGAAGACTATTGTGCCTTCATGCATTAAAGAGGATGCATACTGAATCAAGAGCGATGGAGAACCATGTCATCGATGTTATCAGAGTTGTGGAGTTAATGATTACTGCATATTTTTCTAGTTTTCTGTAATTTTATATAGAATTTCTATCCTTGCTTTGATTAAGTCTATTATTTCTGTGAAGTTGAAAATTTTTATGGTGATCAAATCCTTTAAGACATTTTTAAAGGGATAGAAGCATGTGAGAACGGCAAAATGCCTGGATCACACTTCTCTCCTGAGGCTGTTATGAAATACTCAGCCTGAATTAATTTCTACCACAGTGTTATTTAGCTGGGCCACATCTCATCCTACACCTGGTGATAAAACCTTAGCTTCTACAGAATGCTGATATATCTGCATCTGTAGATCCTTCCAAATTAACAACACTTTATAACAATTTGGTCTTCAATTATTGTAGGTGAGGAAGAAGACAAGGAATCTTTGGCAAGGGAAAAATTGCTAGAATGTAGTCCATGGACTCAAATGTTACTGAAGTCAAGACTGTGGCCTTGTGCACATGCCTATATGCTACTTACATTTCAGAAAATCTTCTTGCATTGACTTAAAGATGTCTGTCTGGTTTTATTTGGATATTGATTTCTTGTGAAAACTTAATCTTGGCATCAATTTGTGGCTATTTGCCTGCAGAATACACAAATTGAGCACTCAAGGAAACCTAACAGTTTTAGGGCTCCTAGGCCTGAATTTGTGTAAATTTATGTAAGCAGCATTGAAACTCAGTGCACCAGTATGAAGTCCAGAGACAAACGGTTTCCTAAATATTTTTTGCACATACTTATGAAATTATTGCACATAACTTATGATACATTGTTCTGTGTGTTCTACAAATCAATATTCCATTCACAAGTAAGTTTGTATAGCCAAAGCACTGGCAGAAATTATGAACTAGTAAATTCAGTGCTTGCCACAGAAGGGTGGAGAAAATTTTTTAAAAACTCGTCGAGGTCTCATGTGTTGCCTTAACTATCATGATTAATTCCTTGATGTCACAGTATCCATGTACAAAATCATTCTCTCCCTCTTCAGCGGGATGCTAAAGTGAATTCATTACATGGGGCATTTAGCTATAACACCTGTAAATGTATCCTTAAATGAAATGAAAACTGGATAAAATCTGCTTAGAGTTCTGCAGGTGTTCAGGAAATGCCCCATGCAACTTAGGCTACTTATATTAAGCCAAAAGTAAAATGGTGCAAAAATTCCTGGTTTCATTCAAAAGTCCATCCTGTGATTCACATGAAATTCAACTGTTGTAGCTGAAATGAAATCCAGTTTGACCCAGCTAGACATCCTCCTCTCTGCATGTATATGAACATGTTTTATGAACCTTCCCCTGGAAAGGATGAATCATGCTCTCCAATTCTGTAGAGCATCCAAATACCAGATTTATAGAGGGGGATGGAGGCATACCTTGCCTATCCCCTTGGTGTCCTTAGACTCAGGCTAGACCTCAAAACTGTACTTGAGTAAAAATTCCAGTGTTCATTCACATACTGAAACAATCATGTAGAACCACAAGAAACAGTGAAACTCTGTGATTTCTGCATTTTAGACAGCTCCTTATTGTATTTGTGTTTGTTCAAAGCATAGGAAAGTGATCTTCTCATGTTGAAATGCAGCCTCTAAAGTACGATTTACTGTGCAATGACATGCTGGCTCACATCCACTGTGCTTTGAAATACAAGTGACAGGCACAGAAAATTTTCAGATTAGCAGTAAAATTATGATTTCTTTAGCTACCAACATTGCAAAGTCAGGAGAATTAATTCTAGTTCAAACATCACAATATGGATTTTTGTGGCTGTAACTGAGGTAACATAATTGTTGATGTGTATCCACAATGGAGTCAAATATGTCTCCCAAGCTTCTGCTCTTAAAATTTTGCACAGAAATAATTTGAATTTGCTTGTGTCAGGAAAATAAGCATGACTAAATGCAAAGTACTGCCGTGCTGCCTTGCTTCTTAACCATCAAGAGCCTCCTGTGTCTAATGCTGCATGTAACAGATTCAAAATGAAGGCCACACGGAAAACTTCAACACACTTGAGATTTGTCCCTTTTGTAGATAACCATTTTTACAGTAGGCTTCCCCATACTGCAATTCTGACATAAAACTCAATATGCTTCTATTTCTTTCATTATTATTAACTCATCTATCTCAGAGGATTTTATACAAGGAAAAGCCACCTAAGAAGTACATAAAAATGTTTAAAATATTTAAGAATACAAATAGCTGTTCTTTCTATCCTCAAAATCTATTTTTTTAACTTAGTTTTTCTCTTAAAATTATTTTTTAAAATAATACAGCTTTTTTGTACATTTCATTAACCTGATGCCTCATTGAAAAAGAGCAGCAAAATAAAACTGAAAAATGTACAGGTTTTTCTTCTATGTTATGAAGTTGTAAGGTATAAGCTGCACAGCTCTAGAGCTTGTAGAGTCAGTAGAAAAATCACTGTTCCAGAGGATCTCCTATGAACCTCTCCTTTAAGTCACAGAATTGAAGTAAAAAAAGTGTTCGAATGATTCATATGCTTTTGCTGTGATAGATGGCTTTTTAGTGCTAAGTCATTCATGGTAGTTATCACGTTCTCCAGTGTTCCTCAAAACAAATTTTTGATAATATGGAGCTCGTGATTTTGGTGTTTTGGTTTGGTGGATTGGGTGTTTTTTGAGTAAGTGACATAACAAATACTGTCTCTTATATTTAAAACTTTTTCAAATGCAGGATTTGGCCCCACAACCATTCCCTCTCATCTTGTGCAGTCTCCTTTCAGCCAGTGTAGTCTGGTCTAAGTTTATTCAGTCTGCCTGTCAGGAATAAAGAATGAGGATTTCTGTCAAGATTTGTTACAGGCTAACTTGCCAAGTGATCTTACTTGCTGCTTTGATTATGATTTCAGTGGCGCTTACCATACATTTTACTTAATGGATTTTCCTTGCTCTCATTTTTTTAAAGTAATTCTGTACTCACCTGAGCTCCTGTGAGGTTGTCAGAGGAACCATAGTTTGACAACTTCTTGGTCGAGGGCTCATCCACATACCCAGTGCCCAGTGCTCCCTTTCATGCTGTGAATGTGTGTGTGTTAAAAGCCTGTTGCTGCCCAATTGTTTTGAAGTGAATGCGAGCAGTAAGAGAGTATGCTAATTCAAATTCATGGTTATAAATTACTGGTCTCTTGGCAAATGAGCAAGAACACATAGCACTTCTGTAAAGAAATGTGTGCATAATAATGAGTGCACAGCTATTTAAATTGCTTGGTTATCCCTTGACTGAGCTGAATCATTTCAGTTACAGTAGAAAAAACTCAAGCAGATGTTTTATTTTGATAAAATATGGAAAAAGCAAAGAAAATTGTTGAAGTTATATCTAGTGACATTCAAAGGCAGTATCAGTGAATATGACCATCCTTTTGTAAACCTAACAAAAAAATCATACTTTGGGAAAAAAAGTGGTTTAAATACTAAAATACTATATTATGAATTTTCTCGTGTTAAACTTGATTACAAAATGACAGAAGTTAAACAAAAAGATTTAAGAATTGGAACACTTAAAAAAAGAAAATTTTTTCCCAGAGGAAGAGACCCAACTATTAACATCTCCTAGAAAGTTTTCTTTAAAAAAACATAATAACATCTTATAGTGCCCAGATTTTGAAAGTTTGAAATTACTGTCTTCGAAGTATTGTACTGGTAACTTAGCGTGGTTTTACATTTTCATGATATTTGCAGCAAGTTCCACATTGAAACAAATTACATTAATTTTAAATCTCTAAGTTAATAATACTGTTGTAATGTAGGTAAATCATTTTCTCAAAAACTCAGTGTCTACCTCTACACAAATGTCTTAACTTATCTATGTGTTCTCTGCATGTTAATGAAAAAGCAGTTTCTGCAATATCAAAATTCTCTTGCGGCCAGAGAGCTGATTGTCTATCCATGCATTTTTCTCTCTTATGTGTTTTTGCTATGATAAAAATGCCAGAAAAAAAAGTTTCATGCTGTATTTAAGAAATATGCACGTACAACCAAATTGCTGCTCCATAGCACAAGGGTCAGGTACGATGGTCAGTGTACGTCTGTGCAGGGTGAAGTCCACAAGCATCTGATGGATGCATTTGTCAATGCAAATCTGTTCAGATTTACTGTTTCCAGAACATCCTGTAGATGTATTTGAAGAAGAGATAGTATCCTGAACTACTACTTATTCTTTATTAATCTAGATACATCTAGGAAGAAACAAACTTCATGTTCTCTCAACTACTGAACACAGCAGAAATACCTGGTACAGTACAGAAGTATGGCACTTGACATGTTCCCAAGTTAGTTTTCGACAGACTGGCCATACACTGTGCCCAATATGTAGTAGTGTAATATGTAATAAAATGCGATTTTAAACATAAATATCCTACCAAAAGATCAACAGCAAGCAGAATGGCCGTATTCCAGATTATTGTACTATTTGTGCTTATTGAGAGAGATTGGTACAAGTCCTGGTATAGAGACCTTCAGTCCAAAAAGAGAAGGTATGCACAATTGTTACTAAGCTCACTGGTGGAAAAAAAATGGGAACTAAATAAAAAGTGCCACTCAAGTAGAAGACTTTTTTTGTAGTGCTCAAATGGATTGACAAGACATCAATATACTTTTATGCCTGCAACCTCTGACAACTACAGGTAAAATATTAATGTTAAAATGCCATTCTAAAATACTTCCAATTGTTATCATATCTCAGAACAGTTGAAACTAAAGTTATGCTCTCTTACCTTCCAAGTATTATTTTTTAATTTGGTTTAAAATATTTCAAACTCTATTTACAGGACTTTCAAATCACCTGGTGTGATAGTCAATTATCTTTCTAGAAATCTCAGGGTTTGCCAGCGTGAAGAAGTCAGTGTGTGGTAATTTGTACTCTGAATTTACAGTCTTGCACCACACTGAAGCACTAAAAACAACCTTAATTTGTAGGAAGAATGTGGCTAAGAAGAAAGCATGGTGCAATGTGAACCTGGAGTTGGGGTGCAATAAGGACAAGCTCATGGAACTCAATGTAGAACACTGAAAATTCATGTCTCATTGACCTCACCGGCAAGTAACACCATTTAGGAGACAGCTGCAGTGACACATTGTGGCTACTGAAGCTAGGATACTATACTGTTTATGTTCCTCCTTTCTTCTCTTTCCAAATGCTAATGCCTGTTAAAATTATCCAATTTTTTCACTTTTGTCTTGACCACATTTTCAGTTAGCTCTAGAATTCAAGTCTATATATGCTCTTTCGCAGAGATGCTCTGTGTGTTTCCGCATGTACCAAGAACAGAGCAGCACTGAAGCAGTATTCTCTGTAAGTTATTCATCTCTGTTAAAAAGCTGATGCCTTTGACTCTGCCTGGGCTAACATGGGTGTCCTTCTTGTGAGACCTATGGTACTATTCTTTGACACATGTTTATTGGTTCGTTATGAGCTGGCTCTGAAGCCTCAGCATGAGCTGTGTAACACAGCACAGACATCTTTTGAGCATCTGCCACAACAGAGTCTCTAAAATGCAGAAAGGAAATACTGGATAAGACCACATTTTTTTTCCCGTTAGTTTTTCTTTTGGCCTGACAATGTTGAAGTGATGTAAAAGATTTTAACTGTAGTCTTTCTCTGTTTTCAAGTCCTTTAAAAAATGCAGTCTTGCTACAAGGAGCTGTCACCTTGATTTTGATATTAAATTCAGTAGGCATAGATAAAACGTGCTTTTCTACCAGACTTTCTCTAGTGCCACATTTTTCAAGAGCTCTCATGCAATAACCTATCTCTCAGGGAATGGGAGACAGTGTTGATCTCCTAATGTTTCCTAACATGTGCCTGCCTGCAAACCTGAGAAGTATCCGCAAGTAGCTCATTGCTACAGACTGTGGCAAAGGTATAATACCCTCATTCTTCTTGCCCATGAACTATTTCCAAAGTTTGTGCAGACTGGCTCCATGACATATGTGGCACCTTGCATTTTGCCAATCTGCTACTACAGGAAGCTAAGAAGCATCATTCAAGTAATGTTGAAGAGAAGTCACACAAATAGCACCAAATAAGAATTAACATAGTTATCTGATAGCAAATAGTAGATAATAGTGGTTTCTAGAATGTCCTTACTTGAAGCAAATTATACCTTCCAATCCCCAGGAAATTTTAGTTAAGAAAACAGAGAAAGAAATTTAAAGTTAGCAGACAATGAATCAGACTCTGTTTTCATAGCAATTCAGAGCCTATGATAACATATGCTTTTCTGTGACCTCATACCTGTTACTATAAAACTTTAAAAAAAAAAATTACTAGGCTAAAGCCTGTTAAGACACAGAAGCCCACACTCAAATCCAGAAAGAGAGCCTCAGAGTCCTTAACTTCTGCCTAACTTACAGCATTAGATAAAATGTTCTGTGTTTAATACTATGTATGCAAATAAGAGTATCAGTTTTTTCCCTGGATTTTAGCTTTTGGTTTCAGCTTCTAAATAATGTCTACCTTTCTTTCCTTTCTGTATCTGTATTCTCAGGTTTTTTTAGAAATGAAATCTTGGAAACAAAACTGAGAGAAAAGATTCTACCACTCATACTTTTCCACCTGTCACTCCTATGAGAAAAAAACTCCATGAATTCTTCTCAGCAAATCAGGTATAGCTTTTGACAAGAACACAAAAGTCTTGAGTTTAGATGCTAATTATTCAAATAATATTAAAAATGATCTTTGGTCTTTCAAAACTTTTTAATCTGCTCTGGAAAATTCACTACAGAAAATGTAAGTGAGTTCAACCCTGGGTTTTGGATGATTTGAACATTGTATTTTTCATAGTACTTTTGTAACCTATTCACAAAAACACTCCCAAATCTGTATCAGCTGCATGTTCGGTGTGTAGTACTCCAGCATTTAGAAGCAGGAAAGTCTTTGAGCCAAAGGACATTGTTTTCTGTTTTCATAATTTATTCTTCTCTGTCAGAAAGTCTCTGAGAACACGTGGCACTGCATAAGTAATAACAAAATTTTCATACCTTTCCATAAATTTGTCTGACCTCTTGTTCAAACATGTTCTCCATGGCTCTGTTGAATGTGAGTGTATGTCTGTAAGGAACAATACAGTAAGAGCCTCATTTGAGTGGAATATCTGCATTTTCGTTTGTTTGCAAAGCATCATGAATGACCTGCTATTATAAATTAATGCACTATCATTGGCTCCGGTACAGCTGCAGCAATATTCCTCCACAGAAAGTCTTGTTCTTAATCTTAAGGGAAAGAAGATGTTGTTCTTAAGTATTCTTGGAGGATTTTTTAAAAGATTTTTCCCTTTCTTTGTAAAATCCAGCAAAATTCAATGTTAAACACTAGTTCTTCTCTGAATAAAAGATGGTAAATTTACATTGCTTTACTTCATCTCTACTTCTCCATATAATGAGAGTTTACAGCCATCGTCCAGAAAGTAACAGGCTGCTATCTCTATTTACATGCAAAAGCAATCCCACATGTGTCCAGGTGAGGGTTTATCCATATGGACATAATGTACTCAGAAGTTACAAAATTGTGGTGCATCTAATTATTATCTGATAACTTGACATGTTGATGCTTCATTAAAATAGCTTGATGCTATCCTACTCAGTTTCTAGGTCATAATGTCATATTTCTTCTAAAGAAAGCAGTGAGTGAAATTCCACATTAATTTTGAAGAAAGCAACTCAAATAGCATGAACCAGGCAAGTTACTGTCCAGAAGCAGTAGAAGCTGTGCTTCCTCAGGGGTGGAGAGGCAGGACCTGGGGCAATCCCAGTGACAGCTGTGTCCTCCCCAACACGCAATTCCAAAGGTTCAGAAATGGGGCTCCTGGGCTCATTGGTGGCAGGTTCCATGGAAAGGTGATGAGATCCATTAAGGCTTATGAGCACCCACAGAACCCTGAGAGGATGACTTTCTTCTGATACCCTTGAAATAATGGGATCACCCTAGCAGTTAGATAATGGCGGTGTTTCTGCTCAAAGGAAAATTTTGGGCTAAGCTAACAGTAGCAATATTTTGCCATGCTCATTCTTCTTGTCAGGTTGATGGTGAAATAGCTGAGACACGTGTACTTACAGTGAAAGGAAAACTGTAGGAAAATAGACAATTTTGGTTTGTTTGGTTTTTTTTTAACTGCTCACACAGACACACAGACCCCATAGCTGAATTTCTGTTCAGATGGAGAAGCCTTGGATTTAGAGTGGTAGATTTAGGTTCTGTAAGCTGTTACATGATACTGTTACTGAAAGAAAATCTTTCACCAAGCTATGAGCAGACTACATGTTTTCAGCCAGATGCTGAGTACTTAGTGTTACAGCGAAATAGGAAACAGGACTTTGAAGTCCCCAGGTCCACAACTTAGGTGACCAGTAATCTGACAGATCACTGAAGTCTTGAGAATATTGAGCAAGGATACATGGTTCTGATAATACTGCTAGTACTTGTTCTTCTGCATATTAAGCTTCATGCCTGAGTTTGCAGCTCGAGCTTTTGAATTTCCTGTGATGCTGTAACTGCAAAACAATATTACTGAGTTTCCACTAAACGCAGCAAAAATGTGCCAGGGCCACTGTGGCATGGGAATAGAGCTGTTTAAGTATTTAGGCAGAGCTGTGTATCTGGAGTTTTGCTACCGCACATTCTCTTGGAAAACCAACAGTATAAGATTTAAAAAAAAAAAAAAATCATGGCTAGCTGTGATAGTACATTTTTCCTCTTCTGTTATTACTGGAAAATAGAACTCAGCTATTTTTATCTGGAAAATTATTTGCCTCAAACTCTGGGTTCAGTTGTCTACATTTTGTTTAGCTTTTGTGACATTTCTGAGAGCGACCCATCTCCAAAGGGTGAATTCAGCAGACCGCAGAAGCAAGCACTAACAATGGATCTGACATGGAAATGATTTAAGATGAAAGGTGCACTTGAATTTGTAGGAAACTAGAACAACCTAAGAATGAGAATTTGTTCATGCTCTACTACTAGAAAAGTTCTTGGTTACTGCTGAAGACAAGATTTTTCAGAGTCTGAAGAGGGTTTTTTCAGGTCTTTATTTACTTTTACTTCTTCAGTCTTTCCTTAAAAATAAAAATAAAAAACAAAAACCAAAAAATTCAACTTCAATTTGTCGTTTAGATAAAACCCATAGAGCTTCATTTTCAAAATGTCTTGTCTGTAGCATGCTGTACAATTTTATGAATGAGGGTGTCATTACTTTGATGCTTAAAATGAGAAATTAACTGTTTTGGAAGCCTGTCTGCCCTTGTGGCTACGGAGCTCTTCAGCAATTCTTACTCTGTGGGAATAACATGAGTCTTCCCAGCTCAGGAAAAAAAAAAAAACAAAAGAGGAAAAAAAGAAAGGTTAAGAATACCTAGAGAGAGCATTTATAAAATTGTTTTTAAACATTTTTTTCTTTGGTATATGTTCCCAGAGATATGGGAGCTCTTCAAATTTCAGAAAGCTAAATGTTTCCAAGAGCTTTTGTGCCTTAGCATAGTTCTCAGGGGAAAAAAAAAAGTCTCTTTATATTTCCTGTGAAAAATACACTAATAATCCAAGGCCGACAGAGGAAAAGCTGAGGTTCAAGGCATCTGTTAAAGCCTGGACTGCTTCAGGCATGACAGTACACTCTTGCTGGATCAATTAACTGGACTAGCCATGTGAAAATAGTTGGTAGGATGTACACAGATGAATAAGTTCTTTAATTTTTCATACAGCTACAAGCAGGAAAATAGTCATAAGAGACAGAGTATACTGTCAAGCTTGGCTACATAGCAGACTTTAAGAAGAACAAAGACTTCTGCCAACCCAAGCAGAGATGCTACAGGAATGAGCAAATCTGGGGAAACTACTCCAGGTTTTGTTCCAGTTCACTTCACCAAAATGACTCATTCTTTAGTTTGCTCCTTCCTTTGCGCAAGATCCCATACGCCAGAAACACATGGACTCACCAATCTTGGACAGTCAAAGATTAATTTTTCTTTTGAAAATGACAGGGTCCTTTCCCTCAAAGTCAGATTTGCCAGGTAAACTGGCAGGAGGCACACTTACTTAATCAGAAATTTATTTAAACAGCAAGACAGAAAAGCTTTGATAAATGTGCTTGTATGGAACGCTCTGGATGATTTGGGTGTGTTTCTTGCTTTTTTCCTGTTTCCCTTGCTGGTGTAAGAAACAAAACTCCATTGTTACAATCGCATACATAAGACCTTCCAAATGTGGTTTCAGCTTCCTGGTGCTTCAGATGCTAAATGATCCAGATACCAAAGCCCATTTTTAAAGATTTTTTTCCTGAAGCTCTTTTCATTTTTTAACATCCTCATTTTGTCAATTCTCAGTGTCTCCATAAATCAAGCCAAGGATAATCCAAAGTAAATTCTGAAGTGCTGAGAGGTAATTAACATTCTTAAACACTATATGTGAAGCCAGGCAGAGGACTGTACAGTGAGTTAGGGCCAACAGGTTTTTAAGAAACTGGGAGACCCTTTAGAGTTTTCTTTGGAGGAGTTACTTAGACATATTGCTTCTTGGGCCAAGGGAGAACACATACATGGAAAGGCATATCTAATGTCACAGGCTATAAATACCTGAGGCCAAAGCAACTGTAGCTTTTTCCTTCCCATTACAAAGTAAAGATAGAAAAAATTACATTACTTGCTTTCAGTTATTTGCAATATTCATTGTATTTGAAAGATACTGAAACCCATACTTGTCATACTGATTCATCTTTCGAACATGAGATGTTTACCAACAGAGATAAGTCATGAGCTAGTTAATATATGTAGGAACACCATGACAGAACTATTTTGAGAACAACTTTCCAACAGTGTATTCAGGGATTATACAATTGCATTATTAGCACATGATATTTATTTATATGTTTCTGTGTCTTTCAGATACAAAAGCACTGTAATACTGAGAATTGCGGAATTTCAAGTGTGGTGTAGCACTGCACTTGGCATTTGTTCATTCTTATCTAGTGCCATAGTTCCCAGAAAAAAAATTAAAAATTGAAGACAAAATAGGGTACTGTATAAATAAAGGAGCCTGCCCTGAAAACAGCAGAAAGCAGTAACAGAGGCTGTTTCATGGGAGTCAGGGGAATTTTACATTGGGTTATGGAAAACTAGTGACATAGCCGATGAACAGGCAAAAGGTGACCCTATATTCTGCTGCAATGGTCAGAGTGTTAGACTGTGTCTAGATATCTGAGCCACTGCTTGAAGGAGTAACATGGAACAGCTCTGAGCCTGTGTTACTTGGTTGTAAAGGTGACCCTATCATTGACTTGTCCCAGACTGAGGAAAGACATTTGCAGTTCAGCCACATCCCCATATCTGCATCTGCCTGTTTGAATTTTAATTGAAGCCAATATAAAGATAATACAAGTTCAATGGCTGTCTGAGGATGTGGATACAATAACCTTAAGATTTTAGATTTGAAACTGAACATTGACATTTATATTATTTAATTCAATGTAAATCAACTTTACAAATCAGCTTTGCTTTACTGGTGTAGTTGCATCAAGAAGGAAGCTTGAGATTTATACAGCATTTGTGCTACACATTTAAATACTCAAAGCTTTTATTTGAATGTTATATGTATAGACATAAATATTTAAAAGATAAAAACATTTTAAGTATTAAAGAAAAAACAGTACATAAGCTATATTTAACTCAAAGGAAAAATGAGGATTAAGTTCAACATAAATATATGAACTATCTGTTACATGAAAGACTGGTATGCCTGTTAAATGTTTTGTGGTATATTTTCAGCTGTATTATATTGAGGGAATGCATAATGCACTCTGCTATTAATATCAGCTTGGAAGGCTGTACTTTCTACTTGAATACAGCTTTATGTTATGCTTACAAGAATTTCTGTAAGTTGCAGAATTTCTTAATAAGAGAGATCCTTACCTGCTACAAATTAAAAAATACCATATGTTTCTTTGGAAGTCTGTTGTGGCTCAGGCCTCACTCACAATGCTATGAAATTAGATGGCTGCTCACCCTCCCTTTCCTCCTACTTCAAACCATGAATCAAAAGGGTATTTGAGTGGGTTCTGATACAAGAAGGATGTACACAAAGCCGTGAATCTGTAAGCCTTCTCAGGGAGGACAACACTGGCTTTCCACCAGTACTGATTCCTGAAAATTAGGCATTTACTTGGAGACATGTGGCTTCCATGTAAACCTTACTGTTGACTGAACAGGACTTGCAACCTAATGTTGACCTGAAGGAAGAAAAACAGGGGAGTGCCCCACAGGCACGGGAGCAGAAATCGGACCTGTGGAGTTGATCGTGAGAAGCCAATTACACAGATAAAGATTTGTTGCAGTGGTGCCACCTCTGGAAGCTGTGAGGTCTCACAAACAGTTGAAAACTTAGACAGTGAGAAAGAAAAGGGACTAGAATTCTTTGAAATGAAGACATGTTCCAGCACCAATAGAATTGCAGAGCTCAAGACACAGCTCACCACTTGGACCAGTAGGATGCTGTCACCAATAGGCAGTGACCACGAGAGCTAATTCTGGTGTCATATTCCAGAAAGGAAAATAATTTGAGCCTGCAGAAAGCTGAGGATGCAAGTCATGCTAGGTGACAGCCCAAGAGAAAAGGCCAAACAGTCCTATCCATTGTCCTGAGAATGAGGACTGTCTGTGACAAGTAACAGAGAAGGCAGGGCAGAAGGAGCAAGGAAATTCAGAAATGCTACACTCATGCCCAGAGTGGTGGAGATAACAAAGAATGTTCAGTTGCGATTGCAAGTGCTTTCCAGTCATTTCAGGCATGAACAACACTTCCCTGAATGCTGCAACAAATCAGTAATATTGTGTACAAGTTCTGCAGTATTTTCTGTTAGAAATCCTGCAAAGTCTATCCTGAAAAAAAGTACAAATATACTGAGGACTTCTCACGCACTCAATAATAATATGGCATCCCTATTTGCAGACTCAAGATGTTTTTGTGAAAACCATATTATGATAGGTAACTGGAGAAAGGTACTTTAGATTATTTGCCCTTTGCACGAGCATGTGCCCAAACTGTATTCCTGGAAAAAAACTGAACTCCTGAGAAAAATATTAACTAAGATGTTATATTATTTGACATTCTCCATCTGTTAACTTTACACTACTGTGATATTCCACAAGTGGTATTTATACAAGACATTTGAGGATTTAAAGCCAAGTCAAGTCTAAATAAGGCTTGTTAAATATGATGCCCAAAATGAAACAGATTGTCCACATAGAGACAGTAAGTAGTTTGGATACATTTGGCCAGATGGAGTTTATTTGAGTGTGGGGGGTGATCATTAGAGTAATAGGGGGGAGGGGCTCATTCGTCCCCAAATAGTAATTGCTGATCACAAACCAAATAAATTGACTGAGTGGTGATCGTATTGTATTTCAGATCTTGAATTAGAAGATTCTGTACACTACATTGCTGGATTTATATCTGAGTTTTGTTCTTTTAAAGAAAGTTTTCACAGTTTTATAAAGACTGCTTTACCTAAAAATTTTTCAGTTCTATATAAAGAATCCATTCTTGAATGCTTTGTGGTTTATGTTTTTATTTAAATTTTAGTTTTTCAGTCCATATGTAATGAAAACTGAGTCTTACAAGTCTGATATTTGCTCATAGTACTCTTCAATGTGCCTTAAGCATGCAGTTCACCCCTGCAGACAGTCACTAAGAGTTTTGTGTCATCCTTCAATGAAGAATGAACCTTGTGAGTTTCTCTGCAAAATTTCCATTTCAAAGATGCAAAATAAAGTATTAACAGATATGTTAAACTTGGAATTGTTTTTTTAGAACACAGTAAAACCATTTAGCACTGAAAAGTATAAAAATTGTTTTGCAGACTGTGTTGCTTGTGTAAGTCTATAATTACTCTGTTAACATGATGTGTTTATAAGTGAGTTGCAGCATAAGCACATCATCCTGTATGTGTGGAAATCCGCCAACTGAAATGCAGACTACTGTTGGCAGCAAAACTACTGCACTCTAAAGACAGAAATTTGTCAGCTTAAACAGGTGCTGTAGCCTGTGACCTTGACATCTAATTTATACTCTGTCAGGTGTATTAGATTTCATGGGCAAAGTGTGTATATAGACCAGCTGGCTTCTTATGACACCTTAAATGAGCTCCATCTCTTAAAAGGCAGGTATTTTGCTCTTAAACACCAACAAACAAAATTGTACCTGTAGTCTGTATTATCTTTCTGTATGTGTTGGAGAATGAGTGATCCTTTTTTTTTAATTTCTGAGTAGACTGAAAGAAGAACATTTCTGGAAAGCATTGATTATAGGGACACTTTCCACATTGGATTACACTACACCTGCTGCAAGAAGAGTATACAGAAAACTTCATAATCCTCTGTGCTTCAGACTGAAATAACTTGTGATTATCAGTATTACTTTTGTCTCTTCTGGATTTCTGCGAAGAGATTAAATTAATTCAACTCTGTCCTTGTTTTTGGGACTACAGGATGATAGTCATACAGACAATAAAGCTGCCAAGCTGCCTATTTTCATGACGCTGGATTCCTAATTGACTTTGCTGAACTTTGTAAATCAGTCTTTCTCAGTTGAGAGCGCTATCAGTAACCTGTAAGTTAGAAACAAAGTAGATTTGGATGCTGCCATGATTGGGAATGAGAGGCTGGACAGAACAGACCTCCCATGCTGGCTTTTTCTCCTCCTAGTTCATTAGATAACAAGTGAGATATTGAGACAATAAAAGCAGTAATTAATCCAGGCAATTTTAACTAAATAGTTAGAACATAGCAAAGGATCACGCAAACAAAATAAGGTCCTCAATACTCTTCTAAGAATTTTAAACCAAGATGTGGAGTATAGAAGTGGAGAAGTAATGGAAAAGGGACATTTTCCTGCTGATGAAGATGATCAAGTATCTTGCTTGTAAAAACACTCATTCACTTTTCTCCTTTCCTCACGGATTCTTAATCCTTTAAGGAATAAAAAAATCTAAAAAATGTAATTCCAAACACATGTAATAAGTTTACACCAAATACATAAAAGATCGTTAACAACAGTTTTCTAGATATTTTCTGTCCTCTCATTATACACTGATTTCAGGTCTGTTGCAAAAACCTCATACTACCAGTTATACATGAGTAGCCTCCTTTTACACTAAAAATAATGTATGGAAAGTGTGGTAACAAGAAAACTGCAGTTTGTGATAAAAGTAGAAATTCAGCAGTGAGATGCCAATGGTTTGTCATTTGATCTAACCTTCACACTACAGTTACTTTGTTTTTCATGACTCAGTTGCTGTTTAAGTCACAATAGCTAGCTAAAAGCTATTTAAGTGGGAGAGAAAAGACGACCATTAAAACAGCATTTTGAGGAATAAACTGGGAGAGTGGCTGATGACCTGTGTCAGAATCTGCTGTGTGGAAGGAATCTTTCATGACAAAAGAAGTGTGGATATTTACTGAATATTAATTTGCTCTGTGCCTAACCAGCTAAGCAAAACTATCTGGGATTTTTTATAGTTCTTTGATTTAAAAATTAAAGATTAATTACAGTTCTCCCTGAAATGTCCCTCAATCTATTTGCCACATGACCTCTTCATCATACTAATATTTCAATATTTTCATACTATATGAAGTCTAGAGTGTTGAGATTGTTTATGCTCAGAGTTGGATATACACAATAGTTTTTCAGTCCTCTCATTTAGATCTGTCACTCAAACAAGGAATTGAAAAAATAGTTTCTGTTCTTACGGTCCTATTTGCCAAAGTGCATGGTATTTGTGGGTTGGCAGGTGACTGTTACCTAGGCATAGGTTTATCCCATGCTTGCACCCATTTTCCCTAGGATTAGCACATAAGTAGCTCCTTTTAACACATAAGTCGCATTTTTACACATAAGTAGCTCCTTCCAATTGCTTAAAATTACTGTAGAGATGTCCAGGTGTCTAGGTTTTGCAGACAAAGTTTTCAGGAGGCAGCGCTCAGGGATGGGTGCCTCCTCCCGAAGGCCCTCTGCCAATGAAACAAATTAATCGCAGCAGGCAAAAGTGGAAAAACTGAACTATTTATTAACACAAAAAACCCTAAACTATTTAGTAACACAAAATAAAACCAGGAAAAGCAAAGAGGAGAAAAAGTGAAAAGGGTGCCCACAAGGAGCTGATAACAGATTTCCTCTGTCTCCAGGAAGGCGAAGAGCAGTCCACTCAGCAGCCTAGAGAAAGGCAGATGGAAAACAAAAACCTCACGAACTCCTGAACGCCAGTCCTCCTCCTCGCTGCAGACGAAGCCACTGGAATCTGGTGGCTCCTCCCCTTCACCCACTGGCGTGGCTTCCTCAGAGCTTGGATTGCATCGGGGCCACCCTGCAGGCTCCCCGGGCTGGAGAGGAGGGAAGGACGATAGGGAGACCAGGGGAGGAAAAGAACAAACAAACAAAACCCAGAAATATTCTCTCTCAAATATAGTGTGAATTTCATAGTGGCTTTAAACCCTTTGCAGAACCCACTAGTTAAGAAACACAAGTCAGCATGACCTAACCGAGTCAGCACAAATTAATTAACAAAGCAGTGAATTATTTGTAAAAACATGCTATTGCCTAGAGGCTACTTCCTACTGCCTCTTCTTTATTCGGTTGTCTGGAGCCTCCCTGTATGAACTAACCCACATGCCACTCCTTTATATTGAAATAGTCTACTACAGTATTATACAATTATGCTATAGTTCTGCTTATCTGACAGGGTATGGTGAAGAATAGACTGTACATCCTAGAGGTATGTAAACCCTGAAACTCTACAATAGCTATAGTAATAAACTGCTCCTGCTCTGACCTCAACTAAATTGAATTCCCATTATTTCTGTGTCCGTAGAATGATAGAAAGTTCTCTCTTTGAAACTTAAAATCAATCCATTTTTTATAAATGCCAGCTTTTATTATTTTCCTCAGGCAATAGTCCTGAAAAAATTTAATGAACATTTAGCCTGAAGACTATGAACCTTAAGCCTCCAATAAGTTTTATAATGATGCTAATTTTGTAAGAATAAATTAATGGCTGTGTAAGAGTCTGCATGAAAGATGTAAAATGTCAATTTATCTGTCTTCAATTCCCATGGGGTTATATCATGATTCAAAACAATTCCAGTTTAAGAAAACTCAAGTTTTTGATAGGAAATATGGATACTGTTTTACTTGTCTCTTACTGGCATTGTGTGATGAAAAACTGTGACACTTCAATCCTCTATTAGTGTAGTTTTTGTGTTCAGTTTTCTGTAAGCAGTCATTTATTAAAAAAAGAAAGAAAAAGGGAAGACTTTCCCCTGTCACAGTCTCATTAATCTTCCCAGTTTACTGACAGTTAAGTTTTGGATAGTTAAGGAGAGTTAAAGGTTGCTGTTCTGCTGCTTTCCTTTCCTTCCCTCTAATTTTTCTATTTTTAGTAAGAGAGAGGAGGCTAAATCTATCCCAGTGTTTGTGGAACACTCATATAACCCAATGGGAATTACATACATCCAGAAAAGCATCTGTGGCACAGTAATAACTGGGATTGCCTTCTAACATGCGGCGTGCTTCCTTCCTGAGTGAATCCTTAAGCCAAAGTTGTCAGTCAGAATATTTCAGGCCCTGTGGGAAAACATGATTTCCCACCGCTACCCATCCAGCAACTCTAAAAATTTCCATTCACTAAACAGCAGCAAAGATCCATTATTTTCCTCTTTGTTCTCATTATAAAAATGTAGCTCACATATGGTGTGGGAGGGAAATGCTACAGAGTGCACTTAGAGGACATATATTGTTGAATTAGAATTGCCAGTAAAAGTACATTTTAAAAGGCACTGAAAACAGAGTAAACCTTTATAAACTAATGCATTAGATAGTGATCTGTTCTGATTCACACACAAATGTAAGAGTCACAAGTACAGATAAAATATTCCTGGTGTATCTTAATTTTTTTCTTTGTAATAACAATTATCAAGGTATTTTTTCTGATCTGCTGTAGTAGCACCGGAATCCAGCCTCTACCCTCTACCCTTGACTATCCAGATTGTCCAAGTGCTATAATAAAGATGCAGATTTCTAAGGCTTATTTTTCCAACTTCGTCTTCCTATTTGGACTGCCATTTGGTTCACATAACCAAGCAACTTGACTTTCAGTCAGGGATTGTTGTAGTTCCTGTTCTTGCTACACAGTCATAAAATCACAGTTGTTGAGAAGACTAGCATCTGAACTCTTTTTTTTTGTGGAAAATTTTAGGCATGAATTTTTAAATTTTATTTGTATGTAAAATAAACTCATAATACTTTCTAGGATACTTCATAGGATTCCTATTTCTGTGGATGAGAAATCCATAGGGTATCCCTTTGAACAGCAAAGTAGAATAAAAATCTGCACTGCTAAAAATGTAAAGTCCTTTAAATACACTTACACACAAACTATATTTCTAGACACACTCCTCTGAAGATTTCTAAATACAAAGCAAAGCTTTCCTTGGCTAAAGGGTTGTCCTTGAATATGAAAGAGACATGGTTTTGCTTCTGACATTGACCTTCTGTACCTGAAAAATATGTTGTATTCAGCATGAAGAATTGTTTAACGTGAATCAGAGATTACAGATAGAAAATTTCTCTTTGCACAATTTTATTTTGTGTATTGTTCTTTGATTTTTTTAAAGGATTTATTAATTATGCTTAGAGTGATTGATGGAAATCTTTAATTCAACAGAGCAAATGACTAAACAATCTGGTTTTCTCTCCTCTCCTCATGCAGTTTCTGAGGAATGACAGGTGTTTACCAAGCCTCTGTGTGAAGGCCAAACAGTTCTTGATCCCTTAAAGATCATTCTTCCCCTGTGTGGTATATTGCTCCCAGTTATTCTGAACACTGAATTCAGGTAACAGAAAAGGTCACCCTGCCCTATCAAGTGCTGCTTGAAGTGATGCCTTACTTGTATCCATTCAGCCTCTAAATCAACTGAGGACTCAGAAACTATCCCTGGTGTGCCTGGTCATGTGTGTGTGCATGTGTATATACACACATACACACACACACACACACACATATATATGTATAAAATGCATGTATATATGTATACATGTATATATTATATAGATGTAAGTATATATATGTATATGTATGTATGTAGGTATGTGTATATGCATGTATATGTACATATATGTAAGTATATATATGTATATGTATGTGTTCTATATATGTGCTCTCTATGTGTGCCTACTGTGAACCCATCTTGGGCCATGCTGCTGATTGGACCAAGAGACATGCATGTGTCTCACCACAGTCTTCATTCCCTTAAAATACAGCCATTTAAAGTGTTCTTTCAAGTTTCTTTGTGCATTTTCATCTGTATGGATTTAATAAAGGCCAGCTCAGTAGATAATATATAGTTTATCTTCACATGTTCATAAGTGGCTTCTCTGATACAATGTCACAATGTATATAGCTCTTACCTATAAGATAAGTAATTCTGTGGAAGACAAAACCAGTGCTTTGGTGTGGGATTTCAATATTAATTACTACTAAATGCATCACCACCATTCCAGTTCCTTCCAGAAAGCAAAACTCCAAAAAAGGAGTATTTATTCTCCATTGCCTTTAATGAGTTTCAGGAAGACTATGATCTAGATTGTAATAAGCTTTTCAGGGAAAAAGAAAACAAAAAGAAAAAAAAAAGAGGTTTATCCTTTACTCAAACTTTTAGCAGGAAGAGACAGATACTTGAGTACAATTCATGAACTTTTAACTACGTGTGTATTTCAACTACATAAGCTGCATTTGGAAGACACCACAGTACGTAGCTGATAAAGGTCAGTCTTTGTATGTGCAGATCAGCTGAGAGTTTAGACAACCTCTAATTCTGAGTTTAGCCCATTCTCTTCAAAAGTTACTTGTAGGTAAGCTATGAAGGGGTGAAGGCAAATTCACATGGATCAGATGCCTCTCTTTTCTGCAATTTCCAGGTAAGCTATGAAGGGGTGAAGGCAAATTCACATGGATCAGATGCCTCTCTTTTCTGCAATTTCCAGGTGAATCAAAATACTTTGGCTTGGGAAAGGTGCATAGGAGAACTCTCTGCCCTTTTGCTGAATTCAGTTGCGGTCTTCTTGTGTGACTTCTCTTCAGATCTCTCTGCAATCATCATCTGCATCCCCGAAGTAAAGGATGTTTTCATACATCCCTAAATTTTGAGCTAGATACCCTTCTTCTGCTAAGCGTAAATCTACTCACCTTATTCATGAGTTACACAACTTTCTCTTTCAAATTGGGACCATGAACCGAAATCTTTGAATAATTAAATATTGTACAAACTTTAGTTTAATTCAAAGTAGATGCACAGCATAGTTAGTTAAGATTATTCAAATTACTGAAGGAGTTCTTTTAAGGTAAGAAATTTCTTTGTGTCTTTGCTTAAAACACTTCAAGACATTACCTAGCACAGCCCCCTGCAAGGCAGAAAAAATGAGATTCACCAGTTTGTTCTTGCTCAAAAGGTTCTACTCACCTCAGTGAGGCTAAATTTCACCCCAGGTCCTGGAATGCACAGGATTACAGGAAGTCAGACACCAGTTCTTCCTTTTTCTTTTTTTTTCCCCCAGAACCAAATAAAATTAAAATTAAAATCACAGGGTGCAGTTTTTAGCACATCAATAATATTTTTTTAATAGCTAGATCTGTAGATAAGTATATGCAATGCTGATACCCTTTCTAAGAATCAGAGCAACACTGATCATTTCACAAAAGCCGTTAATTAATTATCTCTATATCCTTGAGTTACAATTTTATTTATGGAAATTAACATAATCCTAAATAATAAGCAAAACTTTTTCTTTTTGCTTCTTTTGTCTCACTGTCTGCCTGCCAAGTTCAACCTTTGTTTAATGTCTACAATCATTATGTTACTTTAGTGATGCCATCACTGATGACTGATGAAAACCTCATGCAAAAGAAACCAAATCAGTAAACTCAAATAAATTTTCAAAGGAGAGTTTCATACAATAATTGTCAAATCAATTTCAGTTGGACCTGGCATCTATGCACAACATGTTCTAAAATTACTCTCAGATTTCTTCAGCCAGTAATTATCATTCACATATGCTGACCTGTTTACAGATATTTAGAGATAAAAGTTCAGTTTTCATTTCATTAAATGTGAAATCACATTTTCCCTAGGTGACTAGTTATCTATTAGTTTAACTCAATTTTATTCATGTAATACTGAGGATTTGTCCTCCCATGTAAAATACAAAGTTGGGTTTAGTTGCAGAGATTCAGATATTTTCATTTTCTGACAAAAACTGGATTTAAAATTGCACCTTAATTATTATTGTAATACACTTTGAAAAATAGAAGGTTTGCTAGTGTTTGCACCTGTTGCAGTTTCAGAAATTTGCGTTCCAAAAAGCAGCGTGATAAAATATGAGTAATGTCTGAACAGAAGCATTTTCAGTTGCATAGCAATAGCTGGAAATCTGAGGCAGAGTAGGGCAGTGATGTATTATTGTTTTCCCTCTATCAGCCTTAGTATCACCATCTGGCTTTCGATTATGGAACTGCAACAAAGTCTATTTTCTCTTTATCACCATCTGGTACCACAGTCAAGTGACAGAGTCACAGAAGAAATGTAACCAAAGGTTTTAAGAATTTCAACCATTCAACTTGTAAGGAAAACAGAAGCTGAAGTGCTGCATACAAAGTATTAAAATAAGCAGTCTAAGGATACAGGCACTGGAACTTGGTCAGCTTAACCTTCAGGGAGAAGAGACAGCAAAATAGCCTGGTTTTGGCCTGGCTCAACCTACAATATCCCAGATGATTTCTGGGACCACGCTGAGTTTGGATGTGGCCACCTTTGCTTGGAGACAGTGACATTTTGATAGGAGTGTGGACAGATAATTTATTTGCCTTCTAATCTGCAGAACAACCCCAGGACTATTTAATATATTAGAACAAGAGCCCTACTGCTTGGAAAAAGTGATGTTCTTGTTCATACCCATCCAATATATGAGGAGAAGACACCAGATTGTGTTGTTGTTTAACAAGTGACCAAAATCTTGCAGTTGTCAACATGGGATAATTATGTAATGCACTGATGTTTTTGGAACATTTCTATCTCTGTGTGAAAAATCTTGGTGATGGTAGAAATGGATCTGTATTAGGGAAACTATTCTGAATGCTTGATAAATTTGTTAAAATTAATAGCTTCAGTACTACTCAGTGAAGTACTGCCAAAAACCAGATGCTTAGTTAAATAGAAATTATTTCAGGTATAACAATGTGATGGTTTTGGCTGTGAAAGAGTTAATTTTCTTCAAAATAGCTGCTATGAGGTTATGTTTTCATTTGTGCTGGAAACAGGATTAATAACACAGGGGTGCTTTTGTTCCTGCTGAGCAGGGCTTACACAGAGACAACGCCTTTGCTGTTCCTCACCCACCCCACCAGCGAGGAGGCTGGCGGTGCACAAGGAGCTGGGAGGACACACAGCTGGGACAGCTGACCCCAGGGGTATCCCAGAGCATAAGGCATCATGCTCAGAATATGAAGATGGGGGAAGAAGGAGGAAGTGGTGGATGTTCACAGTGAAGATGTTTGTCTCCCCAAGTCACCATCAAATGTGACAGAGCCCACCTTTCCTGGAGGTGGATGAACACCTGCCCAAGCATGGGAAGCAGTGAATGAATGCCTTGTTTTGCTTTGCTTGTCCACAAGGCTTTTGCTTTACCTATTAAACTGTCCTTATCTCAACCCACAATTTTTCACTCTTCAGAGAGAGAAATTGTACTCTTCTGATTCTCTCCCCAAGCTGACTCTGGGGCAGTGAATGAATGGCTGTGTGGTACTTAGTTGCTGGCTTGGGTTAATTCACAGTAGACAGAAACTAAATTGCGTTTTTTCATCACAGCATTAATAAATTCTTGCCATGAGCCCTTGTTACTACAATAATAGAAACAGACCCAGTTATTTATCAACTACCATCATGCTTCAGACTTTCATGCAGGTACAAGGCATGTTCTGTTCGTGTTTGTTCACATGTTTTCTTGCATGTATTTCATGTTCTTCAAATTTTATATGTGTATTTTAATAAAAAGTACTGATATGATAACTAACAACTACATCAAGGTTTAAAAAGAAGTTAACACGATGTTAAATAAATGTTGGAAGTAATGGTATATACTACTGGCCTTAGGCTGGACATTTAAATTGCCCTCTCTTAAAGAGCTGACAAATTATGTCACAATTTTTTTTATTCCTTATCAGTCAACAAAACTATTGCTCTTTCTGCATTACGTACATGACAAGTACTAGATCTTTGGTCAAATTAGCCCTAAATAACTTTTTTTGATTTAGAGCAGGTTTTGAACAGCAACAATAGCTACAGCCTGTTCTTTAGAGGAGCATGAATGTTCTGTAGCTGAGGGAAATTGCTGGGAGAAAATGTTAATTTTGAAAATTCAGGTTGGCTTCACCTGTGAGATACTCCTATTTTACACTAGTAAATTACATCCTCTTAACGCTATTGACATCATACTTTTCATAGAAATTGGAGCAAAGTAACAGTGAATAAGATCCAAAAAACAATTTAAGAAAATGATAAGCTAGTTTTCTTTCAGCTAGATTTCATATGATTGTGATTTAAGAGCAGTTCAGTGCTTTTCTTGAAGTCTTTCTACCTTCAACGTTCATATAATCCTCAAATAAAATGGAAGTTCATAATGCCCCTCTATGTCCATCTTCTGTAATATAGAGCAGGTGAATGTGAACGTATTAAAACTTTACTTTTGTGAGAGTTTATGTTTTGTATAGCCTTGCTTCTGGACAAAGAAAGACAAGGTGTGTAATTAAAAGCACAGAAGACAATTTATCATTTCTGCACAGTCAGAGATGCATTTAATTTTGGCCTTTCTAACTTTTAAGAAAGGAAAAAAATGCTTGTCTTCCATTTTTGGGGAACTGAATGTGCAACAAATATGCATTGGCGTTATATTGCTATCTTCCTCCTGGTATTTAAGAGGAAATGTTTCTCATCCAGAATTTTTTATTAAAATTAAATTTCTGATTTGTAGTTTCTAAAGACATGATTCAGACTTGCTGAATATTTTTTAACATAATGGAGACACCTTGCAGGTGATTAGAAGTATAAGATAGTGAAATATTCACCATTATGATGAAAAAAACTAGACTATTTATTGGGTCTGAACTTATTAATAGTAAGTAGTGAGATGTAGACATACATTTTATGAAACCTCCTTCCCCAGTGAGTGATGCTTGAGGCAAGTGGGTGGTCTACTGCAGTGAAAACTTGTATGGCTAGAAGAACTCAGGGATTCACACTGGGGAGCTACTGCAGCATGTACAAAAGCTATGCAGAACTGCAGAATCGCATTATTTTGGTAAATATAATTGGTCCTTTTCTCATTCAGCAAACAAACAATGCCGGCTTTGGCATGGATGGCAACAGTCCCACCTCCACCACCTGCTGGGGAACACACCCTGTTCACAGCTAGAGGAGCTCCACAACACAAGGATCCTGCCCTTCGATGCTGGAGATTTAGCCACTGTTAGCAGGTTTCACCCTGCATGCAGAGACACTGCAAGTACAGGTTTTAAATGAATGAAGCAGGGCCTCATTATAATCCAGCGACCACCTTTAATTCAACAGAACATTTGTTAATTCCACTCAAACCATTCCTCAAACAGTCAAATGGAGAAAGTGTGCCTGTAAAAGCAGCTGAACTAAGAAGATATTAGATCTTGAATGAAACTAGTGGCAGTGTAAGAAGTATGTAATGGAAAAACAATTTTTGCTTTCCAATTTATTTTTTTGAGTTCTCTTTCAGGGCTAGGAATAGTTTTATATTACAAAAGAAATATTAATTTTTCAAAATAAAATTTTTTCACAAGGAATTGTAAATTAGTGAGTAGCATTCTTTAAATACATATATTTTGAAAATGTTTAAAATTTGAAGTTCTGAGTTTATTTATCACTGAAAGCACTTTTTGGAATCTTTAAACCATGTACTGACATGCATATGTGCATACTAAACCATTTTTTTTCTTATTTTTGATTTTATTTAATGCTTTTATTTCTCTTTCTAGATAGAGATATGCAAAATGATAAGGTGCAAACCATGATTCAGCCCATGATTTCATCCTGCCAAATGCCAAATACTATGCTGAATACTGGGGCAAAACATGCGTGAGAACACCATTGTGAGCCCAGCTCTTCAGAGATTTGTAAGGCTAAGCATTTCTATAAATCTGAAAAATCTTATTTTAGATACCAAACCCAATAGAAACAGTACTGTGAGAATTCCTGGCACAGAAACCTCTGAGTGCCGGTACAGTGACTGAAGGAAATCTTTACAAGACAACTAAAAACAGCTGAAGTATTTTGATACATTTAATATTTCATGTTAAATTATCAGTGAGTCAAAGATCATTTAATTTCATTTGAAGAGGCACTGTAATCTTTACTTACAATACAGTTGAAGGTAAATGCATAATCATTCTTGTTTCTATAGGAACTACTTTTCCTTTTACAAAGAAAGTATGGTTGTGATCTTTTTCCATCCTTTCCCAGACCTTACGGCAAAATGGAAGTACCACACCCTTTCAAAGGCCCTCTCCAATTAAAGAGCTAATGGGCACTTTTGAAAATGCTTTTAGATTGCATTATGTACATACTTCCCGAGATGAAAAAAAAGGTCTCATCAGCTTCGATTTTTATATGGAGACCTGACTGAATGGCCAGCATTTCGGAAACATTTGATTTCTTGTTGTGCAATGTTGGTTCATCTCTTCTAAGCCAAATACCTACAACTGAAAGAAAATGCAAGCCTCTCAAGCTGCACTAAGGTTGGGCATCTTACTGCAAAAGCACCTTCTGTGAGTCACAAAATACGCACAATACATTGAACTGGTCATGGCAACTGAGATTTGACTGAAGAGATGCAGGATAGTTCTTAAAACTTTCTATCGCTTCATTGTTTAATGAAGCTCCCTTTGGCAACCCATTCTGCTTAAGTTTCAGTCTCTAATTTTTTTCAGATTTCACCTGTAGCATCTCCTTTCTTCAGGAACAAATCCAAAGGCCACAGTGATAACCTCAGTATTTTCCTGTTTCTATTCTCAGTCTGTAGTAATTCAGTGTTTATGTACAGATACCCTGCTTTGTTTTCCACTTAGAGCAACACTCATAAAGGTGGCAGTATTCAGAAGAGACTCTCATTTCTTGTTATTAGTACACTACTTGGAGTAGATGTACTACTTTATCTTGCTGTTTATATACCTTCAGAAAAATTACACTTAACTGGCAAATTTTAGAGACTTCTATATGCAATATAAAATTTCCACTGGTTATAAAAGCAGTGCAATTTCCTCAGAATAGCAATCTCTTTGTGTTGCTATCACTCCATAGAAGTCACAGCAATGTTCTCTGGATTTTTTTTTAAACTAACTAGAGTTCAAGAGCTGGGACTCAGTATTAATTAACATCTTTGGACACTCAATCTGAGACCAGTTCAAGGAACATTGTGTTATACTGTCAGTGCTTTATAAAAATGGGTTAATTTGAAAAAGTCAGCGAGTTAATTGCTTTTGAATCTAGGTAACAGGGAGGTTTTTTTATGAAAAATAAAACCAGGTACCATTTTACTGGTTATTCTCCCAATGTTGCAGGAATTCTCAATCATTTTATTGCAGATTATTCCTTCCTTCTGCTTGTCCCTATAAGGTAGCATAAGTCAGAGTTGTCCTGTGTGGATGTTTAGCATGATTCTGGATTAACTCCATTTCATTGATGAGTACATTATGTGTATTACAGCATGATCAGATGTTGCACCAACATCGAGATACTGCTCTTTAATTTTATATTTATCAGTTGCTAAAGGTAACTAGCTGGCCTTTGACTTTTCTCCATATTTGGGCGGCTTACGCCAGAGAAGGAGTCAAGAGGAAACAGGAAGTCTTGGTAACATAAATAAATACTGAAGCTGACTAAAGAAGCTAAATGGAAAAGCTTCTACTGTAAAGATAACGATTTTCTTATGTTTGAAGTATGGCCACCAGGGCTACCATGTGATGTTGCTTGAAAAAAAAGAAAACCCAAACACAGCACCTTGGACAAAATATTCGTGGTAAAAGAATAAAGGCCTATGTTTCATTTTTATTAGCTTCCTTTATTCTAAGTCTTCCACTTCCAACATAGCATGTCTATGTTTTCATTTACCTCTCATCCTGCTATGTTAGCAAAAAGCTGTGCAAACCGTGTATATGCACACATTTGTACGGTTGTGAAAGCAAAGACAGAATGCAAAATACTGCGCAACTCACAATTACCATTTGATTCTTTGCAACTTTCATGTCACTGCTCCTACCGGTAAGAGAAATTCCTTAAATGTATCAATTTTCATCAGTCTTAGAACATGCACGTTTCGGAGGATTGCAGACTCCAGACAGCTTTCTACGGACAGTGATATGACAGGGATACGATTTGCTGCCAGCAAAAAAAATTAAAAAGAAGTAACAGATCATTCTTCGAATCATCTTAGGGACCTGGTATTGCTGCTCCTGAATTGCTCAATGTAAACCTTACACTCCACGTCCTCCATTAAAAAATGTGTTAAATCCAACTATTTCAAAGAGTACAAAGAACAGAAAGTGGGGTACCGAGCTCCAAACCCCATGCAGCATTGACTTCCGCAAGTGCAGGGAGAAACGGGGCCAGCAACAGCTCTTCAAGCAGCAAGCACAAGCCAAGCAAGCGACGAAGAGGCTGGAGACGCCCTCACACCACCGACCCGGTCAGCGTTCGCTCTTCATCTCGGTCCCGGGAAGCCTCGGACGCGGCCGCCTGCAGAACACAAGGCCGACGGTGACGGTCACAGCACCGCAGCCGCCGCCGCGTCCTGTCGGGCCCGTGCCCGCGGCCGAACCGCGCCAGACCCCGGCCAGCAGGGTGTCCCGAGGCACCCCCTCGGCCCGCTGGACAGCACCCTCCTCTCTCCCGCCGCGTCTGCCGGAGCGCGCCCGGCGCGGCC